>JBBIGC010029918.1:0-12259 GCA_037576955.1 Lepidarchus adonis
GAACTGGCGAAGTGAAAGTATATTCTTTTTGAGTGGGGTGACAACAACGCCAAACATCGCATAAGCCGAGGTCAATCCCTTCAGTTCTATTTATTTACCCAGAGAGCGTCAGAGCAAAAGTCCAAATTACAAAATAGTTCTAAAAGGTATCAAAAAAGTCAACAACAGACCAGTAACAGTGCCCATGCTGACCACCACTATAAGCACCTACTATAATGGGCACCTGAAAAAAGAAGCGTTGTCTTAATTGCAGCAGGATGCAGTATATGGAAAGAAAGCAAACCAGGGGAGACAGTGTGATGTTCTGCTGGGAAACCTTGGATCCTGGCATTTATTTGGCTGTTGCTTAAACATTGTTGCAGACCAAGTGCACCTTTTCATCTCACACTGTAAAACCTGTTTATAAAAGTTTTGATGTACAGCACATTGATAAGAGTTCAAGGTATTGACTTGACCTCCAAATTCTCCAGATCTTAATATGGTCAATCATCTGTGAGATGTGCTGGATAAACTAGTCTAGTCCATGGAACATCTTCCAACTTACAAGACCTGCTTCCAATGTTAGACCACCACATCACATCTTCAGAGACCTTGTGGAGTCCATGCCTGGACATTCTAGAGCTGCACAATATTTGGCATGGGTAGAATGTTATGGCTGACACTACAGGTATTACCGGTTATTTTATAACTGAATTATTTAATTTTCATTTTATTTCATTTCATATCTATCTATCTCCTTTATCATTATAATCCGACGCTCAGTGCAGTATCTACACAGATAATATCTAGCCTACCCGATACTTAAAAAGTAAATGTTACAGTATGTATATTGATTCATCATTAAAATAATATATTGTAAATGAACAGTATATTTATCACCACTTTGTCTGCTACTGTTAAATATAGCAATACTGTGCTATGTGTAGACTAGATATTTCACTCTTCTCTGAACCACACCTAGAATGAGTACTCAATTAAAATGGAATATTTAATGAAAAACAATAGATTTTTTTAAATGAACCCAATGATTAGTTTACAGTAACAATGACAAATAGATCATAATAAAACCATGTTTAGAAGACAAATAATTGTCCACAAGAGTCTATTAGCACTAAAGTCTTTCATGGCAAAATACAATTAAATGAGCACATTATGTGTATTAGAATTTAAATCATGTCTGAAATAAACACCTTATGTATAACTATGTCTAGGGTGAACATCTTAATGAAGAATCACTGTAAAACTACAACATTTAAAGTATGTCTGCTGATTGTCTGTTACAAGCACCACATGCTTCAAATTTTGGTACTTTACTTAACATTCAAATTTTGTAGCAATCCAGTAAGATGAGCAGTGAGGTTGGTAATAAAGCAAATAATTCTGTATTAAGTGCATCTCTATAATATTATTTACCCCATTGTGTTTTTATGCAATGACATAAAATGTTAAAAATTTGTCAAATTAACACTAAAAAAACATAAGATTGAATTTTCCGATACCTGCAGAATTTTCAGTTCCCCTACTGCTCCAAATTGCATAAAGAAACAGAGCCGAATGGAACTTCCTGCATTATTTTTTTCATACATTGATGTCAAAGGCCTCTTTGTAATATTAATAATTAAGCCTCTGCGTAGTATGTTCATTTGTATACTTTCCATTTAGTCAATTGTTTATTGGAGCTATTTGATTAAACATTTAATACTACATTGCTTTCTTACTAACTTGTCAGCTATAACAATGTCAGCTATACTCTCAACATTACACTAATTGGAAGGAATGATAAAAGGTTGGCTTGGCTTATGAAAGGCTTTATAAATAGTCAATGAACTTAGGGCCAGATGTGTTGGGGAAGGGAGTTCATGAAAGTGTGTAGTGGTCGCCCAGAACTGGAGTTAAGAACCCTTGCCTTAAGAAGCATTATATATACAGTATATAGTATGTGCCCTTGCCTAGAGTTATAGTGTCTATACCATAGGGGTATGATCAGTGGGCATGTAGAGAACAGCATTAATTTGGAACTGGTGTGATCTTTTCATAGGCTTAATGCTGCGCAACATGTTTTCAACCAATCACAAGTTCCATAGAAACTGATGCAGTATGTCTGAGGTGGAACAGAAAATAGCTCCAGTCTAACAAAAAAAAGAAGCTGCTTCATCGATTCTGGGCTTTTTAAGCACTAAAGATGGCCTGCTGAAAACATTTCAATGGCTGCACTGAAGCACACATGGTACTGTGTTAGCAGAGGCAGCTGCATTCACAGTCTATGATTACACAGCTAACTGTAAACCCGAGATTTCAGAAAGCGAGCCAAATCCAACGAATATTATTGTTGTCACCGCAATCACTGCTATCTTTCAATCATTCATCGTGAGCTGTGGCTGTCGTTCCATTTGCATTTACAGAGCCTTTGTTTATTCACGGATTCTATTTTTGATCTTCCATTTTATATAGCCGCGCTCTCCCCACACAGAAAATATGTCAATCCGCAAAATTACAGCCCAAAACCCAGGCCTCTTATTGGATTTGAGGATTAAAATGCAGAGGTACACAGGGCAATTGTTCATTGCTGCGTCAAATAAAATCGTACTGTTTGATTTCCAATGAGAGGCTGTTCCCTTCTTTTCTCTAATACACAAAAATATACGTGTGAGATTAAGCATTTTCTTAAATCCTCGTGGAGTCCACTGCACTGATTCATTCAGATTACAGTGCCATAGCCTCAAGTGTGCTGCATAGCCTTTAAGATACAAAATCCTTTCCTGATTGCTTTGGGGTCATCTATTTTGTCTGTTAAGCAATAATTTACAACCAACAGTGCAGATTCATAGCAACCAAGATCATCTACGACCTATCACACCCAAACAATAACCTGTTCTGTCTGCTTAGATCAGGGAGACGGATCTGCAGCATTAGGGCCAAAACAGAGAGACTAAAGAGGAACTTCTACCCACAGACCATCAGACTCAACCAGGTCAATGCATGATGAAAACACACACAAACTGCTAAAATACAGGACACTTTCAAACACATTCCAAGTCCTCACCACTAAATTATTGTACACTTGCATATTAGACATACATACTGCTATTTCTCATTTTCTGGTCTATCTGCACTTTAATTACATATTAAAATATATACAGTGGGTACAGAAAGTGTTCGGACCCCCTTAAAATGTTCACTTTTTGTTATATTGCAGCAATTTGCTAAAATCATTCAAGTTCATTTTCTCTATTAATGTACACACAGCATCCCATATTGAAAAACACATAATTGTTGTCATGTTTGCAGGTTTATTAAAAAAAGAAAAACTGAAATATCACATGGTCCTAAGTATATTTATTAGAAGCTCCTTTTTGATCTAATACAGCCATGAGTACTGGATTTGGGGATCCTCTGCTATTCCTCCTTGCAGATCCTCTCCAGTTCTGTCAGGTTGGATGGTAGATGTTGGTGGACAGCAAGTTTAAGTCTCTCCAGAGATGCTCAATTGGGTTTAAATCTGGGCTCGTGCTGGGCCATTCAAAAACTGCCACGGAGTTGTTGTGAAGCCACTCCTTCGTTATTTTAGCTGTGTGCTTAGGGTCATTGTCTTGATGGAAGGTAAACCTTTGGCCCAGTCTGAGGTCCTGAGCACTATGGAGAAGGTTTTCATTTAGATATTTCTGTACTTGGCCGCATTCATCTTTCCCTCGATTGCAACTCCAGCGAATCACAGTGAGAGCCATTATCCACAAATGGCTGGAGTCCCAAAGCTTTAGATTCTCCTTCAGGAGTTTTTGGTAGACAGCAGAATTCATGTTTCCATCGCAGCAAGTCTTCCAGGTCCTGAAGCAGCAAAACAGCCTCAGCGCTTCACACTACCACCACCATATTTTACTTGGTATGATGTTCTTAATTTAACTGAGGCAAGTGAGGCCTGAAGTTCTTTGGATGTTGTTGTGGGGTCTGTTGTGACCTCTTGGATGAGTCGTTGCTGTTCTCTTGTTGTAATTTTGGTCAGCTGGCTACTTCTGGGAAGGTTCACCACTGTTCCATGTTTTTGCCATTTCTGGATAATGGCTCTCACTGTTATTCGCAAGTCCCAAAGCTTTAGAAATGGCTTTATAACCTTTTCTAGACTGATAGATTTCAATGACTTTCTTTCTCATTTGTTCCATATTTTCTTTGGATCTCAACATGATGAGCTTTTGGGGATGTTTTGGTCTACTTCACTTTGTCAGGCATGTCTTATTTACGTTATTTCTTGTTTGAGAACAGATGTGCCAGTGATCAGGCCTGGGTGTGGCTAGAGATATTGAACTCAGCTGTCATGAAGCACTGTTATGTTTTAACGGGCAGGGGAAAATCACTTTGTCATTTATTTATAATTTATAATTAATTTATTCTTATTTTGACACACAATTAAGAGTATTTAGGAGTTTTTGGGATCTACACCAATCATTCATACCATTCTATCAATATTCTCCTTATGATGCTCCTTCCATGGATCACTTTTGGAAGCTACTGCCCATGGCAAATCAGGAACACCCCAAAAGACCTGCTGTTTTCTGACCCAATCATCTAACTCTCATGGTTTGGCATAGGTCAAAGTAATTTTGATTATTACACTTACCCATTTTTACTGATTCGAACTTATTAATTTCCAGAACTGTCTGTTCCCAAGTTGTCTAATTCCTTGACAGTGTAACCCTTGCACATGTGCCCTCTCACTTTCTATCATTCCCCTAAAGGGAAGCCACGCCTCCCAAAGCTGATGCTCAATGAATGGCGCCCAAGTTGGCAATGGCCCTTTACAGACAAGTGTCATTGTGACAAAATTATATTAATCACTTCAGTGGTTTTAATGTTGTGGCTGATTGGGCTGTATAACTTATTTCCTCTGAAATACTGTCCTGTATTTGTCCACTTTGTCCTGAAGTAAATATCAAACAGCCATTGTATTACACAAGATCAATCACACAACCACTGTACATTGACATACCAGTTTATTTCATACACCTACCCTATACATTTTCTGTTAACATGTGCTGCTGTTGTTCCTGCTTCCATTTTTCCTTTTGTTTCCCAAGTGCCTGTGTCCACATTGGTGGCATTGGTTGATTTTTTTTCATGATGTGGCCATTAGTGATTAGAGCAATCACAATCAAGCACAATTCATCAACCCATTCTACACCAGCTATCAATGGAAAGGGACCACCATAGAGTCACTGCAGAGCAGGTACCAGATTGCTGTGGTGATAGTCAACTGTTAGCAGTAGTGTGCATTGTGCAGGAACAGCAGTGTCTCTGGGGATTTTAAACACTCTACCCTTACTGGCCACTTTGCTCAAAACACATTCCATGTAACATGTAATTATAATAAAATCAACACAAATTTTGATTGTGGAATTAGCAGTGCCACAGCTTTGTTGAGAATGGACCACTTCCAATATATGAACAATAATGTCTTATGGTGGTTCCTTTCCACTGGTGATGTGTCCCTTTCCACTGAAAGGATAGAAGGGAACTGATAAGTAGAGCCACAACAGATGGACTACAGTTTGTAACAGTAACTCTACAATGTGGACCTACATGATAAGTGTTTCTGATAAAACGACCAATGATTGTACCTTCCAGGTTCCATCATTTTTCACTTGGCTGATCTCACTAAAAGATAAATCTTCATTGACATTAGTTAGTGAATAGTGTCATTGCATTATATTGCATATTGATTCCACCTTTCTGGAACTTTCTATTTAAAACAGTATAGGAAAATGTCAAATAAGGCTGTTCCCCTGGATTTAAAGCCTAGAGTACAAATTTGGGGACACAAAAAACTACCTGTCAAAACTATACATCTGAAACATCATCCCGTGTGCTAACAATGACCTACTAAAAAACAAGCGTATGTTGGATTAACAGTGTGTCAATCAGTGATTTCTGAAATTATGACTCGCACAAAGCATTCTGATTGATTGAGAGGTTCTTTGGTGGAATGTGTGAATAAAGTCCTAAATTTCATATTGTCTGTAGCTGCCTTCTGCTGCAGTTTTGTGTTTACTCTTTAGAATTTCTTACCCTCGGGTTGATTGAAGTCCTCTCTCGTGTTAATTTGAGCAAGTGAAATTAACTTTGCTCTAATTGAATATCCAACAGACTGAGCTGGGTAGAAGAGGTATTGTGATAGCAACATTTTCAGGTGCTGAGCACTAGAAGTCATTTAGCTGCATGATTACAGTTCATAATTAGACACTGATACTGCTATTATGGAAGGGGTATAAATCTCACACCATGTATTCATTTTCGGATTTATGGTCTTCCCTCTAAGGGCGGTTTGGCATTAATATTAAAACCGGAGCTCTGTTACAGGCCTGCTGTTTTGCTGTTCAGAAAATTAACATATTTCATTTTAAGGATGTTACAAATTTGAGTGTCACTCTGCTGACATTGACACTGAAAAGGACTTTTTTCAAACATGATGCACATGAAGTTTCAGATTGCAGATTACCCAATCATACGTCATGGATTGTCAAAAGGAGTTGCAAGCTTTTATAGAAAAGACTTCTGAGCATGTTATTTGTTCTTATTTAATTAGTAGAAAGATAATTCATCTTTAAACTAACATTTATCAGATCTCTCATCAAGGCCCAGTTGCTGGAGAGAGGAGCATCCATTAAAAATGCATGTAATTAGTACCTATGGATTGCTGGAAGAAACTGGACGATAAGGATAAGATGCAGTGATTTACTGGACTTGTTGGAAATGAACAAGTACCAATCAGTTATCAGTGCCAGGCCTTTACGTGGCATTCTCTCTATGTACTCCTCTAAATTCTAACCTTGAATCTACAGTACATCACCAGCACCTACACTGACCTACACTTCCAACGGTCATGGATTAGATACCTTTATATGTGATGAGCTTTTATTTCCATAGTGTATATATCTTTAATTGACACTTAACTACGTTTCTGCTAAAATCAAGGTAAGATTTCTCTAAAGCTGAACCTAAAACTTCTACTCAGTTCTAAACCTTTACTTAAGGCAAACCCTAATCCTAAACTTGACATTGTGTTATTCTTCTGAATAGGTTTAACGTGAATAATTATTTTTATGCTGTGGTGGTACAATGTCTACAACACACATGGTCATGCTGAGTAGTATATGAAACCACTAGAGAACCTACAGGAGAGTTTAGATTTAATGTTAATGATGCTAAAATAGTGCTATAATAGAGAAAAAATTGAAAGGGAGGGGGTGTTTTGCCTTTATATGCATTCTGGGATACATAAATAACACCTCTGAAACAATGCACAAAGGCAGTATATTCATAACCATTTGGTGCAAGATTTCTGTGAGGGAGCTTTTAGAGGGAATAGGTTCTTTTTTGCTTCTCTTTCAAATTTTCTATAATGTAGCATTTTACATCATACACTTCTGAATTAATTTGACAAATGATTGAATTATGCAGAACTTTGCACACACATAGGTGGAATTATCATTTAAGTCAAGATTTGAAAACACATGGCTATAGTTTAGACTAGAGGTCCAAGCCCACCTTAATGATGTGCAGTATTTAGCAGGGCATAAAATGAATTTAGGTCATTCTTTTCAGTAATTTAATTAAATTTATCTATAAAAACACCAAACAATCGAAACATTTTAACATTTCTTTTAGCATCTATGTTGGTACCTGAACCAGACCATTAAAAAAACAAGAATGGAGAGAGAAAAGGCTGTCTAAAGGAAGAAGAAATTCAAAGAAGGATCATTTAGACACAACACCATAAAATGAGCATGGTTGAACAAAAAGCTTAGACTAAGGTGGGGAGGAAGGTAATGCTACATTTACTTGGAATGTGTGGAACATGCTGTTCATCACTGAGAAATGCTTGTTTTTAAAAAATATTAATCCAGTTCTGTTTACGACATTCATTCAGCCAAATGTGATTAAATGGACTTTTACTGTACATAGGATTTGGCTGTACTGCCTGTAGGCCATCGTAAATAAGTTTGTAAGCTTAAAGCACTGTCCCACTTTTGCAGACAAAGTGTCCCACTTTGCATTTACCAGAAAAAAAAGGCCTAAATGCTTTTCAGGCTCTATCAAATCCAATTAACAATTCAATTCAACACAGGAGACATTTAAAAGCTAAATAAAAATACAAAATGAATGAATATGTAGCTTTTATGCGAGTCCCCAGGTGCATCTATAAGAGTCTTATTTTTGCATAGAAGAAATTAAGAATTTCTGAAGCAGAATAGCAGATTTTAAATTTTCTACCCACACCACATTCATACGGGTCGAAGAAGATGTATAATTTATTATCTAAATTTAATGAACACCTATTGTGTGTACAGTCGAGCCTGTCAAGAATGTGTTATTCATTATTTAGTTTGCATGAATTAATAATTGGAGTAAAATATCACCAGGAAATCAATAACTCCTAGTCTAATAGTTCAAGTCCAGTTAAAGAATTGGAGCTTTGAAGCAGATACATCTATAGCTCCTGATCAAGTGTCTCATTTTCATCTTTCTGGTAATATTTTTCCAGTGATCCACAAGAGGAGCCCATTATGCAATAGGGTGAAATTTTTGCAGAGCCTCTTAAGACAACATTTTCCCCCCGTACAAAATTACATTTCCACACCTTTTGCCATTTTTTCCCACTGGCATGCATAACTGAGCCACTGTGGAATCTGGGTCTGTAAGTTTTTTTTTTTCTTGGCAGTGCGGTGTGATCTGATTCTGGGCCCGGCGAAGGTCACTCAGCGTCATTGTCCATCTCTAGATAAGGGCCACAATGAAGGGAAAGGGAACATAATAAAGTGGGTGACTGCCACTCATCCTGCCAAGGACACCTCATATCTCCTGCATTCAAACCCTATCTGTGTAGTCCTTCATTAAGATTAATGCCATGCAGAGTTTTCAAATGAAGCCGATTGTGGGCCCAGATAGAGGGAATGATTCCCTGTCACATATCCAAAATGATGTCCTGTGGCGCCACGCTCCTTCAAAAAGGGATGTGACCCGATTTCCAATGAGGCTCCACCATGAAATTTAAAAGTAATGAGATGTAATTGTAAAGATTATGAAGCCACTCCTCTTTTCATCTAGTATCTGTGTTCGGTATCTGACGTACTGGGGAATGAATTCCTGGAGTAGGTTCTATTTTTGAATTCACAGCTTGTCTATTTTGTAAGAGTGGGAGTTAACAGTATCATAGTATCATATTTTACGCACCCAGAGCTGATACGAAGCTTCTTTCTACAGCTGTATTATCTATAGTATTAAAAGAACCCTCCCCTCCTGATTTGAAGTGTAATTATCTGCGCGTTTAGTCTCTATTTCAAGAGCATCAAAGGCTACAACTTCCTTATAATTTCTTCTTTAAATTTTTTATGTTCCTTGTCAAGGACTTATATGACTATACCTCAGTTTTTGTATTTTTACACTATTTTCTCACAAAGTTGGCCACTTCCAGCTCCCACCTTCTTTCATAAGTTTCTGCCAAGCTGGAAAGGCAAAGGCTAGCACATGCTATTTCAGAGTGAGTCCATTTATGCTCTCTTTAACTCTTGGACGCATATCTTAAACTTTGTTCTGCCCGTGGTACTTAATTTATTACAAATAGCCTTTCTGCCAGTAGTCTAACCTTCTCTTTTAGGAGTCCGAGCACCTTGCACACCTAGTTTTTCAAGTCAATCTATTCATAATAAACAAAAAGGATTTTAATTTTAGTGTTTTTACACTTTTTATTCCCCCCAATTTTTTTTTTGATGAGTCTAATAATGTCACACTAGATACTAGGCTTTTGTTCATTAAACAAAACAACAACAAAAAATGACAAAAAAGAGAAAAAAAAGCCTGCAATCCATGACTGTATTTCTGGTCATTCTGGACGTGGTTGTTTGGCATGCTTTTCCCCCTGAATTTTAATATTTATCTTTGTAAGCATTTGCTGTAGCATTGGCTCAAATTCCCTCATTTACCACAGTGACCACAGTGACTCACTGCCCCATTCTCCCAAATTAGGAAAAATCAGTGTCGTTCTCTCCCGCTAAAGTGAACGGAGCCCATGCGAACAACCTTGACCCTGAAAACAAATCCTCAGACCCACCTGGAGGACGAAAAGGCTGCTGAAAGAGAACAGGGATCTGAAGGTTTAAAAATAGCCCCGGTGGCGGCAGGAGCGGTGCCATTCTACTGTAGAGCCATGGCCTGTCTATCTGTAGCAGAGCAAAGTAATCTGAGTGTTGGCATAGCTTGCTTGCTCTGTCTCTCTCTCTCTACAAACTCCCTGGGGAAATCAGGGCCTTTCACAGCTGCCCTGCCCTCCCCTTCTCTGTCCCTGCTATGACAGGACCTTGTAGAGAACTGCGAAGAAGACGGAGTGTACTAGGGAAAGAAATGGCAAAGTCTTCAGCCTTAGTACTCTCCCTCCAACTCCTGCACCATTTATTCTCTGCTGAGCCCAAGCATCAGTCAGAGTTGTGCTGGGGCACTGGGGTGTGAGCTTGGATAGAGCACAAGCAGATGAGCTGTTATTCTGTGAAAATCTCTGCTGAGCTGTTGGCTGTGTCAGCTATTCAGACATGACAATGTGCAAAAAACACAAAAAATCTCCATAAACCTTGAATGAATACATGATAGATATTTGCAGTTCATGTTTATGCATGCCCATGCTATTGACCAACAACTTCTTCCATTCATGGATGCCTGGCTTTGAGGGAAGTAGGTGGTGCTTCATTGTTTGGGTGAGGAAGTATTTTTGCTGTAGAACATACTTTTAAAGATGATACTGTTTAGTCACAAATATTTCTTTGACCAGGGCCTTAAAAGTAGCATGTTAGTTCCACAGAGAACCCTTTTTATAAATTAGATGTGAGTGTCAAGAACGATTTAGAGATTTGAAGAACCTTCCCAGGGACAGCACTGTCCAGAAGCTTGTGGTTCAGGTTGACTGCCCATAGGTGGGAATGTGTGTGATTGGTTGCCTGTCCCTGTGCTGCCCTGTGATGGGTTGGCCTCCTGTGGACAATGAACCCTGCCCTGGCCTGTAGTCATCAAATCCCTGTGTCCTGAAATGATAAAACAGGACTTTCACATAATGTAAGAATTTTTTTACCAAATTATGAATTACCTTCAATAGTTTTTCATTTTTCATGGAGGTTGTTTCAACTTTACACAGGGTTATTTACAAAAATGGTTATTTTAAGGAACACAAAATGGTTCTTCTGTGACATCCTGCCAAGAACCTTTCCCAGTACTCTGATTTGTAAAACTGTATTGTATTGAATTACTAAGTTCCACATAAGGTCAAATTACTGTGATTGATGACGTGGAAAAAATAACAAGTGAAATTCATCTTCACCAATTTAATTATCTCCAGTTCTACCCACTAGATAAGATTCATCCCTGTCACACAATACCCCCAACAGTGGGAGGATGAATGCTAGAATGTGCTAGAATGTGAGTCATGTGAAGTCAGCCATTGGACAGTACTTTGGAGAGAATGTTGCCTAAACAATGAGGTGGATTGGGGAGAGGAAGAGCCATTCCATATTCCCAGAGAGAGGGAAGCCACTCTTGGCCTCTAAATCAGAGATAGAGACTGAACTCGCAATCTCTAAATCATTTCACAAATGCTTAGAGATGTGGACTACTCAGGAGGCCCCAGATAACCTCTTTGTAAATTATTTGGTAAAATTATAGTTTTAGGTTAAGTACCATTGTTGTCTGATCTATCAAAATAAACTCTACCGCGCACATGAGCTTAAAAGCAAGTGAACCGTGAGCCAGAGAACACACTGCAGTACAGGAATGTAACACATAATTCATATATGTATGTTGTAACCGACTTGAGTGGACACATTTGATGGCATCTGGTATGTTGACGGATGAGTCCCGGTTTTCATTGTTCAGGGCAGATGGCAGACAGCGTGTGTGACATTGTGTGGGTGAGTGGTTTGCTGACGTCAATGTTGTGGGTGGAGTGGTATGGTATATGGTATGGTATGGGCAGGTGTATGTTATGTGCATTTTATTGATGCCATTTTAAATGCACAGAGATACCCTGACAAGATCCTGAGGCCCCATTGTTGTGCCATCCATCCATGACTATAACCTCATGTTGCAGAATGAAATGCACGGCCCCATATTGCAAGGATCTAAAAAGTTTTATATTTATATATATATATATAACCCGGATTCTATAATCTCTGTAAAGCTGCTTTGTGACAACATCAGTTGTAAAAAGCGCTGTATAAATAAATTTGAC
>JBBIGC010029955.1:0-12257 GCA_037576955.1 Lepidarchus adonis
CAACAAGTGCTAAACACCTCTGGGAACTCCTTCAAGACTGTTGGAAAACCATTTCAGGTGACTACCTCTTGAAGCTCGTTGAGAGAATGCCAAGAGTGTGCAAAGCAGTAATCAGAGCAAAGGGGACTATTTTGAAGAAACTAGAATATAAAACATGTTGTTAGTTATTTCGCCTTTTTTTGTTAAGTACATAACTCCACATGTGTTCATTCATAGTTTTGATGCCTTTGGTGAGAATCTACTAATGTAAATGGCCATAAAAAAAAAAAACACACATTGAATGAGAATGTGTGGCCAAACTTTTGGCCTGTACTGATGCTTGATCTATGAACTGCTTCACTATTGTAAAACCAACAAATTATTTTATTAACAATAACAAAATGATCATTTATATATTTTTATATTTTGTCTGATACTTATTTAGAAATTGATATGATGTAATAATAAGGTCAATGTATTTAAGGGTGAATGCCACTCACCACAGTGTATTGCTACTATCTGAGTCAAAGCAAAAAATTGTAATGTGACACTGAGATCATTTTGACCACACAAAGCCTCAGCATTTAGCTTCCCTAAAAACTAATGCTGATCTGACCCAGGTGATACAATCTGCTGCTGTTTAGTGGAACAGATGGAATGAGCAAGCAAAGGAACTGCAAGATCTGGATGTTTGTGTTTGGTGTGTGGTGGAGTGGGATGACTGTCATAAAAGGACATAACTGCTAAGCTGTGCTGACGATAGACAAAAATAAGGCTGTATCACATGCTTTTAAAACTGACATACCTGTTTGTAGTGCTTCATTTACAGTGCTGTAGTATTCTAGAGCCTACGAAAATTGAAACAGGAAAAGATAATTGTTTATGCATCTAATAATGCCAAATAATAAAGTTTCTTATTATTTTACCCACATATCAAATACACAAAGACACACAGTAATGGAGTTGCAGTTACTCACTTGTGTGCCCTCCAGATTTCCTCCTGCTTGTTTGTCCTCTAGTTTCTCCCGAAGTGCACACAAAAACAACTCAATGGTGCCTGGAGTGCTCAGGGTTATCTTCTTCAATGTGTCTTCTTGCACATGGAAATTCAGCTTGGAAAAAACTTTCCTGAAAAAGTGCTGACTACTTACTTCATGTGGTTACATATTTTTTAGCTGTTCATTGCACATCTACACGACAAGTGGAAAAACAAAATGTGCAAGACTCTGACTACCGTCAGATTTGGATTGAAAGTTTGATTGGCATTTTACTGCATCATTGGAACAGTGGAGACAAATTCAGGTTTGTAAGAAAAGGGTGAATGAACATGATTGCGCTACAGGAAACATTGGACCACATTTATGAATAACCTAAATGAAATAATCATGCTTAAGTAGTGAGTTATAAAATATGAATGTGATATGAAAATGTGGATAAATGCCTCTTACCAACCTGATGTACAAACTTTTCATACTGCCAGTGCCATTAGACTACAGGCATTAGAGTTTATTATTTATAAACACAATTTTTAAAAACTGCATATGCTCAAAATTTAAGAACAAATTTCAAGCACATTTTATAAATGAGACCCCATATTTCTAAGCAAAAAAAACAGAATTTAGGATAGACACTGGTTCAAAAACCAACAGCCCAGGCTGTTACATTAGATTATTATTCCTGGAATTGGACATATAGTCTAACCTCACATTCTCAGTCATTCCCTTGGTAAATGTTTCAAGAGGCATTAGGGTCGTATAAGCATAACCTGTTTTTCTTAATGTCTGCATAAAAGACAAATAAATTTGCTTGCCTGTTTAGAGTGTTCCAGTTACTCAGTTTCTGTTGAGTGGAGTGTGCAGGAGTATAGTTGTGTAGTTCCACCAGCTTGGGGTAGAAGTGCTTAACAACTTCAGCAGTCATAACTACAGACAAAAAATATATACATATGATGCAGTGCAAGTTAGGCCAGCTGCTTTTCCAGATCCATCCAGGTTATCTGGCATTGTACAGCACTACTTAGATGACAAAATAAGGGAATTGCATGTGAAAATGAGTTTGTGTTAAATACTGTGTGCTGTGTTGTATTATGCCTTCAGAGCAGCTTCAGTCCACTTAGTATGTTGATGTACATGCTTGAAAAAATGCACTGTTCCTCAAAAATAACAGCTCTTCAACCATAGTGGCCATTTGGAGCAGGCAATGTGGGTTGAATATTTCCTTTGGGTTTTTCAGAGGAAAATCCCATCCAGATGTTGAAACAAATTGTTATCAGACCATTTTACTTTTTTCCAGTGCTCTGAAATTATATGTGTGAGCTCACACTGGATATGTGTAAGTTCTGGTGTAATTTTTAAAAATGACCATGCAAGATTGAAAAATAATAGCACATTCTGTTTAAGTGTCTGCTGATCACTTCAGAGAATCTTGCCTTTCCACCACTGTTCCTCTTTTCTCAACTTTTCATGTATTTTTATCCTGCTGTAGCTTGTTTATGAGGAAAGTAACGTCCTATATAATTTAGTAATTTGTGTTTCTTTAATTGTGTTGAAAGCTATGAATCAACAGTTTTATTGGGTTTATGTTGCTCTGCATCCGTAATTTCACCTCTTTTACCACTTACTGGTTGCTTTTGTGACTGGTACACCTGAAATTTGAAACAGTCAACCATCTTCTTTAGGGGATACTATTGCCTAGTAGCCTATGCTGCCTTTGATGATCCAAGTATAATTTGTTATTTTAAAATATTTTACAGAAAACGAATTATTGTTGTTATTATTATTATTATTATTATTATATGAAAACATTAACGTATATGATAAGAAATTAATTAGTTTTAATGGACTGTATTTACATGTATCCATACACCATGCTAAACTTAACCTACTTAAACCATGGATAGGAGGACATCAGGTCTGTCAGAACATCGGTGTTATCACTACATATTGTCATGGTTCTCAGACCAAATAACTAAAAACATATTCGTCACATGAAACGATTAGTACGTTTATTGGGTTCAGTCATATTAATGATTACATTACAAACACATGTACGTCTCTAAAGGAACACCCTAAAAGAAAAACAGGACATGTGTGTTACCTCCGTCACTGAAGTCGCGCGCTATGTTTCTTTTAGGTCTGGAGAGTTTTATTTTGTCTATCCAAGCGTAGAGGTCTTGCAATGCTTCTTCATTTAAGTCTTTATTCATATTGAGATGGGCTAACAGTAACGTGAAACACGAGGAAAAGTTATTTGATTCTAGTCCAGCGCTTCAGCCCAACAGGAATCGGGGTTGTTTGAGCTGTGTCCAAGCAACCTATGTACGGCACGCAGGAGAGGTCAAGCCACTGAAACGCAAAATGGCGATATAAAATATCTACGCCGTGTCAGATAGCTTCAGCACATTGACAAATACAATACAGACTTCCCGACACTGCCTCTTACAAGACCAGTACTCAGAAAAGCATCATTTTAATTTATTTATTCTGAAAAATAAATAACATTTTAATTAATGAAATGTTGTTATTTAACACAGTTTACAAAAGTATATACATTATAGAAAAAAACAAAAAGCAAAACATCAGACCAGCTGAGAGCAGTTGCATAACAATTTAGCCAACACTTGATTGCCTTTGTCCGAGTGCAAGAAGAAAGAAGAGAACTAAAGCAGGACAGGAAACAGGACGTTTGTGTAGTCTTTAAGACTTCAGTAGGACAAAAATAAAAAAACAATTTAAAAAATAATGAAAGCATTCAACTGTTTTACAGTGTAATAACTCAGAATTACATAAATTTTCTGACTGGCAATGCAGAAAGATGCTACAAATTCATTCATTGCATTTACCTTTACATCAAGACGTACCAAAACATCAGTTCAGCAACAGAAAAATAAGAAAATATCCCTGAGTGCATATATGCAGCACTGTGCAAAGTAGGCACTAAAGAAATGCATATTTAAGAGTTTTATAGAAAGGCAGTAAGTGTTTAAAAAAAAAATCAGATCGCTAACATTTGAATCACTACAATAAAATGAATACATTGAACACTACATGTTTGTCAATGTGTTCGGCTACGGTTCTCCTCATGGAAACCTCAAATTATTTGTAGCAACCATCAAATCCCTGCTTTGGGCTCAGTCAGTCGTTAAATCAAGTTTCAGACATCCATGCAGTGGCAGGATGCATTGAGGGGGAATCACCAAACCTGCTCTGTTCTAACAGCTCCCAAAACATATCAGCTACTTTTTATATAACTAATTATTAAGAAATTGTTTTTACATTTGCTGCTACTTTTGTTTGTTTGCATGTGCTCTATGATAACCTTATGAAAACTCTATGAAAACTGTTTTTGCTGGGAGAAAGACACTCCCTGCTGACATATATGGGAACAAGCAATATGAACCATTGCCTATGACCTTTGCACAGTACTGTATATCCCCCATTTTCACTGCTAAGTTGGAAACAAAGTTTATGTTTAACGTGACTGATCTTCAAAGCTGCAGCACCTTCTGAATGCATTAAGATCTCCCATAAAGCATCTCCTGGTGGTCTCAGTGATTCAGAGTAAGTCACTCTGCACATGGTCAGACGAACTTTCTGGGAGGTTTTAGAGCAACCTTCGGGGAAGCCAATACCTTTTGTGCACAAAATCGCATTTAAAGCATTAAGAACTCATAGTATATACAGTGAACAACATAGACAAGAATAAGCAATGTAATATCTAATGTAAAAAACTTACTTGTGGTGGATTCCATGCTGTTTGTGTCCCTAATGGTTTAACAGGAGGCAATGGGGGTGATTTTGGTTTAATCACCTACAAAAGTGAAGCAAAGATAGTTCAGTTATGTACTTTAGTCTCATATTAAGAAAAGCATTGTCTCTGAAACATGCAAAAGAAGAAACAAAATGTTGTAGTGATCCACCATTTCCACGTATTTAATGTTGGAAAGTGGTTCTGTAATTATTTTCATATTTATTTTTAAACTAAAATAGAAAAAATATAAAGAATGTAAAGTAAGTGAAAGTATGGAAAGAAATATATTACTGTAAAAGTGAACTAGTATCCTAGTATAGTATACATTTAAACAAACTAAAAGTAAACAAAACAAATTAAGCGTAATGTCAGCAAAATTATTAAAAATACAGTTCATACAATGATGTAATAAAATGACTTACTGGTTTGGCCACCAGTGGTGGTAGAGGTCTTGATGGAGGTAGTGGTTTGGAAGGTGGAAGCAAAGGCTTGGTCTGAATTAAAAACAAGAAATTCAAACACAGTCTCACAACAGTTTCATAATAAATTAAAACAATAAAATATACTTGTGTACATGTCCAACTTTAGAATGCAGTCCCATTTGGGTAGTTCAAAGTAAGATTTTCACCCTTACCTGAGTGGCATAAGATGGAATTGAAGACTTTGCAATCTAACAATTAAAACATAGCACTGTGAACATGGTAAGAAATATATACACTTTAAGAAATTTGAAAAACAATTTTACTGAATTACCTGTTCCATCCTTGGTTCTGCTGCTGCCTTTAGAGGCTGTGGGCCAGAGGTGACCAGTAATTAGAATTCTGGAGTTCAGTTTACGGGTGCAAAATCATTCAACATTTTAACATATTTAAAATATATTGCTTATTCAAGCTTTGGAATATATCAAACATTCATCTACTTCAGTGGATGATAAATGTTCTAACCTGTGGTGCTGGTCTGCTAGGTATAGCTAGGGAAGACAAAGGCTTGCAGGCCTGGGTTGCAGTGGATTCCAGAAAAGTGGGCTGACTGATCCGTGGAGGTCCACACCTGGGGCTGTTCTTTGCACTGCCTGGCTGAAACACTGGGTTGGACTGGCCTGAGAAGGTGTTCATATCCTTGAAAGGCCTTTTTGGAGGGAAAAACATACTTCTCAGTGGTTGTTTTACAAGTCCATGAAAAGATGGATAGAAGCTGATTATACTGAAGCTAGCATTTAATTATTGCACAAATTCTTCGCGCTGACCTTTTCTTGCTGAATGACGTCTTTTGTTTCTTACAACACACAGAGGCTCCAATAGCTAAAGTAATCAGCAGCAGGATGGCTATAAATGTGGTCACCCCAATAATGACAGCATCTTTTCCTGTCAGGAAATGTTAACAAGAGCCATTCACATAAAAATATATTCTATTATGTCAAGATGGTCTCTAGTTAGTGTAGACTGTTATGAAAACATTATTTAATGAAATATGTAGGTTACTTACGGTTTGCAACATCTGACAGTTTCTCATTACAGTAGGGGGGAGCCCAGCCTGGATCACAGTGGCACTGATTCTCATGGTTACACACCTATGATAAATAAATATGGTGCCGTTAAGCATAGTGGAAATCTCCATAGTTAAGGCCAGCTAAATACTCCAAACAATGAAAAAAGGTCATCACTAAAGGGCATCTACTCCAGGATTCTTAAAGACCTTTTGTAACTTCCACTTTAACTGAAGCCTCATATAAAACATTACATGTAAATCTGTCAATTTAATTGAATTCGAAACAGAAATAAGAGCCACCTCATACCCCATGATTATTGCATTTTGCAGAACAGTTCTTAGTTCCATAAATGCTAATGTCCTGGCAAAGGCTGTCAAAACAGACCTGTTGACAAACAGAACAGAATAATCGATCCAAAATGAGTATACATAATGATGCAGATACAAATGAAGTGTCTCACTCACTCACTCGCTCACTCGCTCACTCACTCACTCACTCACTCACTCACTCACTCACTCACTCACTCACTCACAAAACAGTGAATACTTTTGAAACTTTCATTTACCTTATTTGTCCCACATCTGGTGCCGGTTGGTACCATCCCTACACTGTCTGTGCTGGAAGTATCAACAGCTGCATAACACTCTTTGTTTTTCATTGGATATGTAAATTTTTGCATGGTTATTGGGAATTCACTTCCACCTGAGCAATATATTTTCCCACATTTGACGTGCCTAGAGGTAATAATACAGCTGTTAAAGCAAACAATTTAGCTCTCTTTATAGATCAAGCCTTTACCCAACTTTAGCTAAACCTAAATATTAACATTAAACAAAAGCTTAACTTACTGTTGGGCACATTTACCAGTTCTGGGCCTTGGGCAACTTCGGTCAAATATATTGTTGTCAAAGCAAACATCAATATCTACAACAGCATCTAGAAAGTAAAGTGATATTACAATTTTTAACAAAATTTTAGCATGTTAGATAAAAAAAATAACAAAATCAGTCCTTCTGGTAGAGACATAATCATTACAGATAGGAACAAGAATTTTATGGCATGAATCTGGAACAGTACCTGGCCCCCAAAGCCTCTTGCAGTGCTCCTTGAGTGTTGGGCACTGGCCATTATAACAGTAACCCCGGTTGGAGTTGCATGGAAGGCCATTCATCTTGTAATCATCTTTAGGACACAGTGCTGATTCTCCAGTGCAATATTCCTCCAGGTCACAGTCATGAGCCCTGACTCTGCACACACTTCCTGCTTGCTTAAGCTGAGGGTAAAGAAGAGCCATTACTAACTTGTAAGCAACATCCAATGTGTTGTATTTTTGGATTTCTGAATAGGAGATTTTTTTTTTTCATATCATAGTTCCCAATTTCAATTTCTAGGTATTAATATTACCAGGACGCCTCAGTTGGATCAAAGTTTGACTGAGCCCCCCAAATGTAAATCTCAGAAATAACAAAATAGCATTCTAACACACAAACATACTTTATTCTTGTAAAAAACAAAACAATATCTGTCCTTTAGGCGCAATATTCAAGCTCATCAGTAAGATTGTCGAGCAGTCATTTTAGGTTGAATTTGTCAGAGCTAGATTCAACTTTGCTGAGACTGTGGTATATTGAGAGACTTTTGCAAAAATGATACTTGAATCATGACTTTCAGTACTTTAACCCCAGTTTCTGATTGTCTTTAATGGAGAAATGGATTCTTCTTTTCACCTGGCAGTTGTGACAGCATTCTCCATGTGCGCACTTCGAGCCCTCTGTCAGTCTGCAGGTGGTTGCATTGCAGCAAGGGTTTGTGCATTCCTGCATTTATTGAAACATATTTCTTTTACATTACAGGTTATGGTGGCATCAGACATTAACTTGGCAGAGAATGAACATAAATATAGCTTAATATCTTAATAATCTGAAAGGAACGCTGCATCAACCAAAGGAACATTTTGAATACAATCTTACATCCACTCTTCCACAGTCGCACTCCTCGCCTTTTTCCAGAAAAGCATTACCACACACTGGACCACCATATAGATCTTCATCATTTGGAATGTCCAGTATACAGCTGGTGTCATAGTTCTGCAAAAATGTCTCCAAAGCCTCTTTACTACACCTGCTAAATGCTTCAGGGTACAATATTCTGTGGGAAGATTGCAAAAGACAAATTATTACGAGAACCAAAACAGACTTATCATACTTGTTATCATTCTCATGGTTGTGCAATGTGGGCTCTTATGTTATTTCTTGGCTAAGAAGTATTTTGAAAGAATCTTGAATCTTACCCAATACTTTCTCCCATGATACAGCCCTGGCTGGATCCTGAAGAACAGCCACAATTTGTATCATCGTGTGACATACCAAGATTATGGCCCATTTCATGGGCAATGGTGGAGGCCACACCAAGGGGATCATCACTGTGGTCCTGGGAAAGGAACATTTAGAAATTCTGTACTGAAGCATCTACATTCAAGAACCATCTGAGTATTTAGAATGACATGTACTGTAATAATCTCTACAGAAAAAACCTTGCAGACATCAATATATCATTAAGTTTGAAAATCAGCCTTCAGTGCTAGAACAACCATCTGAATAAGCTTAAAGCAAGAGATTGAAAATTTGAAAATTATTATACCAACCATAGTCAACTGTTTATTGTCAATATGTTTCAAAGACATTAAGGCTAATGTACAGTATCTAAAAAGTGAAAGCAATCTGTGTTGTCTGACATTTGCTTAGGAGAACACAGACTTCTAATATATTACACTTTTAGACTCATGCAGAACTAAACATGTCCATGAGCAATTAAAAAAGCAGTTTTGATGCTTGTTGTTCTAGTACAAAAAGCTGAAACTGTTATTGATTCTGAGCAGCAAACCTCATTCACAGCTCCAGAGTTGTGAGCGCACATAGCATAGAGAGGAGCTAAGCCAACAGTCGACCCATCAAAATCTGTTGCACTATAGCATTTTTAAAGGGAAGAAATATTTTGATTAATACAGAAATACTCATAGTGACTAGATAGTAGCTATGACAGTATGGCAGAAAAACATAAATGCACTAACAACATGTAAATTACTCACGTAACAAACTGGGCATTGTCATGTTTCTTTCTTGTCAGAAGTTTGCTCTGACGCCAATGTGAAAATCTTTCCAGTGTGATTTTGGGCACATGACTGACTTCAAACTGGTCTCCATAGGACCACACCTCTAATCCCACTAGCATGACACGGATGTTGAGAGGGCGATATAGCTGCAATAAGAGTGTATTAAATTAACATATTGTGTGGTTCAAATCAATAACATTAACATAATACATTATTTAATGACATGTTGACATTACAGTGTGAAACATAGACTGTATGTTTTTACTGAGATACCTTGTCTACATGATTAGCAACTTCAAGCATTCTCTTCTCCACACGCTTCAAGCTTCCAATCTTCTGGTACTAATAAATAAAAATATATTATCTTTAATACAATTTGAAAGTATCCAAAAAAAAAGGCCTATTATAAAAAAACTAAAATATGTACCTCTTTATTATCAACTACCAAAACCATCTCAACAAACCGCTGTGCCCCGATGAGAGCCTTGTTTTTCTAGGTAAAATTGAAAAATATTTAGATTCACACAACAAAGTTGTTAAATATATTGCATGAAATTTACTCTGCCTCCAGTTGAAGTAGACATAGTATAGAACATGGGGAATTAGTCTCAGTACCATGTTTCTGCCATTGTACAGTCCAGAAAATCGGGGCCCAATGTCATACACAGTGTCGTTGATGTATTCAACCACAGCCCTCTTAGTCCTGAGGTGCTCTTGTTTGTAAACTGCATGGTCTCCTCTCACAGAGTCTTCTAAAGGCTCAATCAGATAGACTTGATTTTCTGCTCTCAGAAACCCTCTGAAATAGATGAACACAAGTTGTGTATTTACTACATTTACAAGTAGTGGGCTACTACAGTTTGCACAGGTTACAAATGGATAAATCTGAATATTTAGGCCAATCAAAATCAAAATCTTAAATTTTTTTGTTTGTTTTTTTTAGATGTTTTTCAGTTTTATTTGGAATATTCCATAATAAACCATTATTTTCTATGTGCAGATTAAATATTATATAAATGATGTGATAATAAGAAACATCATACACATGTAATAAACTCTAAAAAGCTAAAAAGAAGAGCTGTCAGTTATTCAGTTTTAACCTCAGGAACCAGATGTTTAACTGACTTCTTAGTGTATTCTTCTTCTTCCTGCATATTTAACATTTGGTATGTACATGTTTAGGTGTTTTGAGGAAAAGATGAGCACATTGGTCTAATCTGTGTTAGAAATTTTTAAATGAACAATCTCATTTGCCATAACAATACTAGGACTAAACATAAACATTTTACTACAATTAGAGATAAAAATATGCTTTTTTTTGCCAGTATTCATACTGAAAGCTCAGGTATCAACCGGTACCTATATCTTTCTCAGCCTTTTATTATGATTATTATTTCTTTACATTTTAAAATATATATTAAATCAATGCAATTTCTTTACAAATATATATTTCATATCTGTATTGTACACTGTCAGTTTTTAAAGCCTTTTTAAAACTATAAACTTTATTTAAATACAAAATAAAGCAGGTTGCTTTATTAAGACATAATATGAATTTATCTTAATTTGTCTTCCAAAAAATCCCAATTTATGTTTAATATATTATATAGATTTTAAAGTGCACTGTTCATGACATTTTTTCTCACCTCATGCCAGAGCACAGGCCAACACTGACTGAAGAATCCTTTACATTGTGTATATGCCCCTGATAGTAACAAAGGTCCTGCAGTAAACAATGCAGAGATCTCAGTCAATCATATTTTATATTCTATAGCTTCATAAAGACAAATTATACTGTAACTTCAGCTGTCTTACCATGTCAGATGGAGGCACCATCACCTTCATCCCATCCTCTGTGTAGTAGGTCAATGTATAATGCTTTCCCAAAAGCTCCCTGCAGTTAAAGCAAAGAATAAAATATAAACATGAATACATTTTAAAACTGAAAATAAAAAAAACTCTCACAATTCTTTTTAGAAAACAAGAAGTGTATAATATTTTTATGATTAAATTATTAAAATAATATCTCACCGATTCCTTTCCAGATATATTGTGAAGTTTTTCCCATCAGCAGCCAAAGCATATTCAGTTGTGTCAGGATATTTCTATATTGGTTCACAAGATATTTCATTATGGGATTGATATTAAAATGTATTTCTGTTAATATTGTACAGTTATATTTAGTTCTTGATCAGAGTGACTCCATTTACTTTGGTATTGAGTTGTGTTGAACTTTTGAAATGAATCATATTGTGAGGACAGAATAGAGCCTAACACCACTTTCTGATGGGCAATGTAGACTAAGTTACTTTGCAGTTTAAGTATATTTAACAATGCCTTTTTGCTCAAGTCACTATTTCACTAAGGTGTCAGTGGTGCAATCTGAATATGGGATGAGGCTACTCCCCATCCCTGTTCTAGACAAGATAGTCGCACCTGCTGAGAAGAAACACTTCTCTTCATTCGACCTTTCAGCGGCTGAAGCTGGACAACCTCATAGTGCTTCACATGGGGAAGACGTGGCTGTGCAATGACTTGAAACTCTGTACAATGAAGAACAAAACATTTTATACTTTTCACTTCATCTTGAGGTTTTACATGTTTGCTATAACTGATATCTGTGTGACACTGCCTTTTTACACCAATCACATCTGACACGTGATGCACACTGCCCTTAGCCTTGACCAACTACAGAAATCAAATCATCGCCATTTTTGTACTCACCCCAGACTGAGAACAGTGTTAAAAATAATCCAGAACAGCGCATGGTTCTCTAGTGGTTCTCCTCTGAGTGATACTTCTGACTTCGTACAAGACCCCTTATTCAAAGTTTCAGCAGCTCCGCCCCTCCCTCTCTCTCTCCCTCTTTCTCTCTCTCTCTCTCTCTCTCTCTCTCTCTCTCTCTCTCTCTCTCTCTCTCTCTCTCTC
>JBBIGC010029975.1:0-12257 GCA_037576955.1 Lepidarchus adonis
CGCAGATAAACACAAAGACCACCTCCTTTCTTTCTACCTGATGCTTGTGTGTCTCTGTCTGCTCGATAGCTGGTTAGACCATCTAGCTGAATAGAAGAATCATCAATGTCTCCAGTCAACCAAGTTTCGCAAAAGATAAGAACACAGCAGTGTTTTATCGCTCTCCGTGAGGTAAGAAGCAGTTTTAAACAGTCCAGTTTATTGTCCAGTGAGCGAACGTTGGAGAGGAGCAGAGATGGTAGTGCTGCCTTTAGCCTAGCATGGATCCCGGCACGCTTGCCGTGCTTCCGCCTTCTCGCACACCGCTTTCGGCGCGTTTCCGGGCAGATTTGGCAACCGAGCGGAGCCGCAGTCCTCTCGCCTGGAGCTCAAACAATGCCCCAGCGTTGCAGTGTCTACAGTGTAGCTCCATCTGGTCAAATTTGGTGCCGTTGTCCAATGTACAGAAGTTGTTAGCGGCTGTATTTATGTTTGGTCGTTGATCCGATGGGCATAGACCCTTAAAACGGGACAATTAAACACTGCAAACTTGCTCTTGCAGCTGTAGGTGTTAAATAATACATATATCTGCAATCAGAAAGAATTTGCTCTTTCATTTGTCCTCCATAAAGACCATTAGAGAAATGGTCAAAGAGCATACAGGAAAAGACCAGGGGTCTGATCTATAATCGTTGCATACACACAAAACAGGACCTAAAAGATGCCTCTTCTCAAAGAAACACTGCAATCTATAGAAACAAACTTGATGGCAGAATGTCCGCATAAGTACTTGAACAATGCGTGAGAACATTTGCAGTGAGCAAAAACACGAGTGGCATCAATACATATACAGTATAATTCCCTGTGCTAGTGAGTCATACATCATATATTTTTTTTATTCATTCATTAAATAGCTCAAATTTTAAGCTGTTTAAATGGAAATGGAAAAGTGGTGGTCATGATTATCACCACCATTTGAACACGGTGTGAAACAATCTGCTAAAAACACATGAATACCAAAATAATTTGTGATGAACATAATGGACACGCTGGTGATTATGCTGATGGCAGAAATAGAATAGAACGGGTGGTGAAGGACCATGAAGATGAACTGAACTGGGTCCAATATTAGAGAGACAACCCGACAGAACCGCGCAATGCGTACTGCAAAAGTACTGACAACCCTGGATTTCCCTGCAGCTGGCTATTACCAACAGGAATTAGCTGACAGGTGTATGTTATATCTAACAATTTATAACATTTATGCTAAAGCTAACTTAAGAAATACAAGAATGTAATATGATGTAATTATGTAATGTAATTATGTTTAATTGTATTCTAGGTCTGGGAAATCACAAAATCACAAAGCTCAATAGTACATGTGGTTTTGGTGGGATTATTACAAAGACTACTAGATACATTAAGTTCCCTTACACTGTGAGAGAACAGGCCAACATGAAAAGGCAATTTGCAGCAATCTCTGCTTTCCCAAATGTAATCCACACAGTTGACTGCAGTCACAATGCAATAAGGGCTCCATATGAAAATGAATGTATAAACGTAAATAGAAAACATGTGCATTCTATAAATTTTCAAGTTATTTGTGACGCTGGTCCTGACAAACGTGGCTGGCCTGGCTCAAGAGCGTGATGGCTGGATTCTTGGTTAGGTCAAAAAAACATTGTGTAATTTCTAACTGATCATTGTTCATGTACTGAATGATTTCTCCTACAAAATGGAGGTGACAGCGGCAACATTTGAATAATACAGTTTTAGTATGAGTTTTAATTCTTCTGAAATAATGTGCCCTGGGCAAAGATAGTGTTATTTGTCCACAGTAACAGAACATAAGTGTGGTGTAGACCAGAGATAGCTTTTCGGGTGAAGAACATTATACCAGCTGTGAAGCATGGTGGTGGAAATCTTATGGTCAGGGACTGAGCATCTTGCAGTCATTGATTAAGTTCTGCATTCTGTATCATATCAAAGCTTGCTTCAAGATATTTTGAGGCTATGTGTCCAAAAGTTGAACTGGAGGTTCAAGTAGATTAGCAAATCAACCAAGGAAAGATTAAATAGAGGTTTATGCAATGGTCTAGTAGACCCAGATTTAAACTCAATGGACAAGTTGTGGTAGAATTTTCATTGGATGTACTTACCTTTTTGCACAACTGTTTTTCTTTCTTTTCTTTTTCTTTTTTCTTTTAACTTTCTTGTGGATCATTTATCATAAACATAACACGATGTAACCAGCACAATGTGATGATGGAAAAGGGTGAAAAGCAATAACATGGCACCTGATTCAGACTGATTTCAGTCTACTCTAATAATTTATATATTATTTTCATATTAGTTCTGAAATACTTACTGAATCATTACTCATCAATGATAAGCCCCAATGATTTAGAACCAAATAATAAAACTGTTGTTCAGGGAGTTAAAATCTAAAGACATTACTGACATTAAATCAATTAAAGTAGTTAGACAAAATCAACAGGGCAACATGTCGATTGTGTGGCATATGTGGAATAACATTGTGATGTGATTCTGTAGCATATTACAGCCTATAGCAGACACACTCTGCATCAGGACTTCACCATTGATGGCACTAGGAAGACGTGTCTGCGGCGGCATCAGAGTCTGGGAGAGAGACACAGCTCCACACAAACACACAGCAGCCAGGTTCAAACTCTGTCTTACTGTACATTCTTAAATACTAAAGGCTCCCAAATGGTCCTTGGCTTTAACTCATGGCTTCATATTATGTATACATTGCTACATATTAATCCCATTCATTGACCTGGAGCTGACCATCCTGTGTCATTTTGATTTAATCAGTGGGACGATGCAGACAGCAGGGGCGCATGTCTTTCCAGATCTTTAACAGGTACCTGCTCTTCATCACATCTTGCCAATTCTTTCATACAAGAGAAATACAGTATTTTCATTTGCATTGGCTGTTGATAGTTGGTGTGTTCTCCATCGTCCAACAGTGGGTCAGAGTCCTAGGTCAGTCCCTCACAGCCCAACTGAGGTCAGTCCAAATGGACTAGCAAGGGTCACCTTGGATGGACTGGCCAGCACTTCTGGTGGATCTCTCCAAAGCACTGTCAGAATGCCTAAGAAGCTCAGCTTTGCTCTTGAGAATGAAAAGTAATGAAAAGGTGTCATCACAGTGGCCTCTTGCACATGTCATACATATTACGTATTATGCACATTATCATTCTATAGATTAAAATATTTTAAAGAACAGCTAATCTTTATTTAGAAATTATTGCAAGTAAATGCAATAGTTTTCTGCTAACTACTGGAAAATCTTCTGTAATTGTATACAGCAGGTATTGAATGCCTGACCAATTTTTTAAGGAAATATATTTCAAAAGGTACTATCGACATGACATTTTTGCGAGATATCGGTAACAACCCATCTAATCCACACATGCAAAGAAATCAAACCATAGATGTGTATACATTAAGTGATGTGTAATAAAATGGAATGACACCAGGAAAAAGTGTTGAACACATGAAGAAAGGCAAAATCTATCGGTAATTAGAAAGCAATCCTGCCACTTAGTGCAAATTAATATTAGCAGGTTCAGTTCCAACTGATGGCTATAAAAAGGCATCTCATTACCAAGGTGTTAAACAAATAACATCTCATGATGTTAAAACCAAAGAGCTCCCTCAAGATCTTATTGTTTCAAAACATACAGATGGCATTGATTACAGAAGAATTTCTAAATTACTGAAGATTACAGTGAACGGTGTTGGAGCCATAACCTGGAAGTGGAAAGAACATAATTTTACCATAAACTGATCAGATTTATGCAAGATTTCAAACAGAGGAGTAAAAATAATGATCAAAAGAGTTTTCCAAGAACCAGGGGGCACTTGTACAGAGCTTCAGAAAGACCAGAAATTAGCAGCTACAATTGTTTCAAAGAAAACAATAATTAATGCACTCAATCTCCATGTCCTGTGTGCACACTCACCACACACGTCCCCATTGCTGAAGAAAAAGCATGTTGATGTGTGTTTAAAGTTTGTTGGCCAATATTTAGACAAGCATATGAGATACTAGGAGAACATAATCTGATCAGATGAGACCAAAATTTAACTCTTGGATGCCGTAATACACATAATGTTTGGAGGTCAAAAAGCTCTGCACATCACCCAACACCACAGCGCGGGACACTTCATATAATTGAAGGAAGGATGAATGGAAAAATGTACAAAGACGTTCTTGATAAAAAATCTAGGGCCATTGACCAGGATGATGAAGATGAAATGAGGATGGACAATTCAGCAAGACAATGATCCCAAACACACGCCCAAAAAAATCACCTGACCTGAATACTATAGAAAATCTATAGAAAGAACTAAAGCTGAGAGTTCATTTACAGGGCCCACAGAACCTTCCAGATTTAAAGACTGTTTGAGTGGAAGAATGAGCCAAAATCAACACATGGTTTCTCCATGCAGGAGTCATAAGTGGAATGATGTTCTGATCATAAAGTTTATATAAACTACATAATCAGAACATCATTCCACAATTTATCATTTATATGTTAATATTGCCTGTGCATTTGGACTACAGACTAAAGAGGGGTAGAGTCAGATGATACAATTTGGAGCAAAAATTTGATTTTATGGATTAAAATTCATTAAATAAAATTGTTGTGCTGAGTTTTGTAGTATTACTTCCATCATATTTTGCAAGAATAAGAAGTTTTTTATGTTTATGTTTTTATGTTTTAAATCAACTGATAATACTATAAATACTACATATAAATACTACATCAAGCATCCTTCATGAATCACAGCAAAGGGTAAAAACAATTCAGGCACTTTTGTTTGACCTGCTCCTATGTCAGCAAAACAGCCTCAAACTGTGAAACTACCACCACCATGTTTCACAGCTGGGATAAAGTTTGTTTGATAGGGAACAGTAAACAGGCTTGTGGTTCTTGGAGAATAGTGACTTCCTACTTGCTATCATACTAGGATCACTGTTCATGTTCAGATGATGAACACTAATATTAATCAGAAAAAGAGCAACAACAACAAAAAAAAGTTATTGGTCAGATATACAACCACAACATGTAGGCAAGGCAAGTTTATTTATATAGCACATTATCATAAACAGGGTCATTCAATGTTCACAAGGATAAACACAAAATTAGAGAAGCATAAAAACAAGAATTGAGAATAGATTTAAAATAAATAAATAAATAAATAAATAAATAAATAAATAAATAAATAAATAAATAAGCATAAATGAAAAGCATTTTTACCAGAAATATAAGTAAGATAAAAAGTGCTAAATAAAAGAAGATGAGATACAAAAGATTCAAGATCTTTTATGAGCAGAACTGCAGAAATGAAAGAGCACTATCTAGAATGTAACACCCGAAAAGCTTGTTGTGCTTAGTTGTGACAGTGTCTATGTATATATGAATTTACAGCAGATCTGAAATCCCCCACTATATTATCCCTCTTGTCATATAAGCGTGGATAACCTAGAGCTTATCACCCAACCTAGAGCTTATCACCCGATCTAGAGTTTATCACCCGACCTAGAGCTTATCACCTGACCTAGAGCTTATCACCCGACCTAGAGCTTACCACCCGACCTAGAGCTTATCACCCGACCTAGAGCTTACCACCCGACCTAGAGCTTATCACCCGACCTAGAGTTTATCACCTGACTTAAAGTTTATCACACGAACTAGAGCTTATCACCCAACCTAGAGCTTATCACCTGACTTAGAGCTTATCACCCGACCTAGAGTTTATCACCCGACCTAGAGTTTATCACCCGACCTAGAGCTTATCACCTGACTTAGAGCTTATCACCCGACCTAGAGTTTATCACCCGACCTAGAACTTATCACCCGACCTAGAGCTTATCATCTGACCTAGAGCTTATCACCCGACCTAGAGCTTATCATCTGACCTAGAGCTTATCACCTGACCAGGTCTGATTTGGATCTGAAATAGATGCAAAATAACTCCTTCTAGGTAATATGTGAACCATCTGAGGACTGTACTTGAAAGTTCAACCCAATTTTCGGGTGTATCTAGTAATATTTTGTGATCAACAGTGTCAAAGTCTGCACTTTAGTGTAGTGAAATGACTTCTATGAACGATTGATATGGAGACAGAATTTGCTGAAAATGTACATACTTTTAAAAAGAGATGAAAAACACAAAGAAACATCTGCAGGCAGATGCAGTTGAATTAGTGATACAAGGCTATACAATATCGGGCAATGGGTTAGGTTATATCATAATAATAGACAACAATTAAACACACTTATTATGGTTATGGTGCCACTGTCATTGTAGTGCTTATGCCTTTATATCCAGCTGATGAATGTTAGAAAGTGTGTAAGTCTATGATTTAAACATTCGTAAATAGCCTACTTTGTCTGCAACTACAACCTACCTACCACCAACCCATGACATGTAACAACAAGTTCTCTTGTAATGTGTGGTGTTCCTCAGGGATCAGTTCTTGGATCCATGATTTAAAAAAAATGCAGATTATCTGTCAGCATGGCCTAAATTTTCATTACTTTGCAGATGTTATTCAGTTCTACCTCAGTACATCCTTGTTCACTTCCCAAGCAATATATATCAGACTAAGTATATGTATACAGATATCCTCGACTTACGTCAGGGTTACGTTTCTCAGTGTGTGTGTGACGTAAGTCAAAACCCACTTAAATAAATATCTAAGCGTGTAACGCCCTGGGGCCATTCCTCTGTCAGTCCACCAGAGGGAGACATTCACCCACCTGAGGCTCTAATTCACTCTTTTTCTGGGTGTTTTATTATATCACTTTCACTTTTACACCATAGCATTTTAAAGAGTGGGTGGGGGCAGCGATGTAACCACAAATTTCCATAATTCTAGTAGGATGTAAGTCTGTATATTTAAATGTAAAACTTTGGATGCCTGAAAACTTTTTCAACACTGACTAAAGTTTTAAGAATTAAAACAATCCAATAATTATTTTAATATTAACGAAATGTTTAAAGCTGCTTCTGATATAAACAACCCTGGTGTCCTATTTAATTAATCACATAATCTTGATTTGTCTTGCATGAAAACTGCTTTCTTTAATCTACATACTATTTCAGTCTGTTTCTGGCAGTGACTTTAACCCATGCTTTTATCGTGTTATGTTTTTTTCTATAATTCACTCAACCCCAGTATATTTAGATTTCAGCAGCTGGGCACATCAACCCTATCTTCTCTCAATTACAATGGCTCTCAGATGCAAAGATGTACCTTAATGTAAAATTACGTTTGACTTTGAATACCTTATAATCTATGATATATATGATAATCAAAAGATTTTAAGAAACTGGAGAATTCTGTGTGTAAGGTACAAGGATGAAAATCAAAACAGGATGCCTGTGATCTTCAGGCCCTCGGGCAGCACTGCATTAAAACCAGGCATTATCCTGTAAAGGAAATCACTGCACTTCCAGAAATTCCATTCACAAATGCAACTAAAAGCTTTATCATGCAAAGAAGAAGCCATATGTGAACATGATCCAAAAACACAACTGCTCATTTAAAATGGACTGAGGTAAAGTGAAAAACTGTTTTTGATTAGAAATTAGAAATCATTTTAGGAAAACATAGCTACCATGTCCTCCAGGCTAAAGAGGAAAGGGACAATCTGACTTGTTATCAGTGCTCAGTTAAAAAAACCTGCATCTCTGATGGTATGGGTGTCCATAGTGCTTACAGAATTGGCAGCTTCCACATCTGCAAAGTCTCCATCAGTGATGAAAGGTAAATGCAGGTTTTAGAGCAACACATGCTCCCATCCAGAAAATCTCTTTTTCAGGGAAAACTTACATATTTCATAAAGACAATGCTAAACAAATACTGCATCTATTACAACAGCATGGCTTCATAGTAGAATAGTCCAGGTGCTGAACTGGCCTGTCAGCAGTTCCAGACCTTTGGTGCCTCATGAAAAATACAACAAACAAGACCCAGTACTATTGAGCAGCTAGAATTTGATATTAGACAATATCTTAGATTTTGATATTAGACAATTGGACAACATCCTTTCCCAAGAATTCAGCAGCTGTTGCTGCCATTAAATTTAAAATGACAAATTTGTGAAATTAATGAAATTGTTGTTGTTTTACTTAAACTTATCGATTTACTCAGTTATGTTATGTTATATGTTATGTATAATATTGGTTAATGATATGTCACTAATTCTTGAGGTAAGGGACAAAACATGTCTTACATAAAAAGTCTTCTTTATGTAAAAAAACCCCAAAACATTAATAATTAAAACACTGTAAAAATAAATTTCCCAATTAAGGTCCAACTTGTATTTATTGCATTAATCTGTATTGTATGCAGACATGGCTAGAATGAAGCAGTCACTGTCACTGGAGGAGCAAAGAAATAGAAACAGGAAGTATTAAAGAAAGAGAAGAGAGAAATGAAACCGTGACAGCAGAACGGAAACCCTTGAGAAGGAAAAACAGAGATGGAAGAAGAGGGTTCAAGAAAAGAAAGTGAGGTAAATGGGAGACCTGGGAGAGAGGGAGCAGAGGTGCCGCTCAGAGAAAGTGTAGAAAATGCAGTAGAAGAGAGTATTGAGGAGCCAATTCAAGCTTTTTCAAATGAGAGGGAGAGAAGAAAAACTAGAAAGAGGCATTCAAGGGAAATAAGGGCTTTAAAAGAAAAAAATAGGAAGCTAACAAAAGAAACAGGTAGAGAAAGCAAAAATGGCGTATAAAGAGGGCTTAAACAACTGATAAATCAAATAACAAACTAAAAGGAAATAGAAATAAAGCATAAATAGACTCTACAGCCAGAAACTGAAAAAATGTTGTAAAAATCAAAACTATGAGCGAAGTCTTCTCTTTCACAACGTTCTCTGCCAGGAACTTCAGATAAAAAACAAGCTAAATCAACTTAATTTAGTTTGACATATAAAATTATAAGTGAAAAGAAACAGACCACTAAGAAAAAGGCAACATCAGGTATCAGCAAGATATTTCAAGAGTTCTTATAAACATAAACTCCTCTCACATCACTACAGATAAAAATAACACCATGACAAGAAACAAGGTAAAACATCAACAAATGATTCTAACAGAATCCATACTAAATGTGTGTTTCTGTCCAATCACTGACATTCTTCAGAAACTAAACTGCTGAAATCTTAATGCAAGTCAGATGAAAGTGAAAAATATTAACTGACATAAAGATCTTTAGTGCATTTTGAAACACGCTCCAGTGATGAGTAGAGATCGGTTGTGATTTCAGTTTGTTCTGTTATACGTGACCCTCTAGAACAGGGTCATTAGATGTTTTATACAAGGTCAATCCTAGTTTTCTCCTTTAAGCCTTGAGGTCCTGTTTCCAGATGTTCTTTGACAAAGTTTAGTAATGTGTGTCAAATCAACACTTCATGAATTTCATTCTCTGTCATCGGCTGTTTGTCAACACTGTCAGATGAAGGTTTTTGTGCTTTTATGACAAAATGTATTACCCATTGTTCCATTTAATGTGTTTGGATATTAAAACACCACATTAACTACACTCAATGAGGTTTTAAATATGCATTTAATACGCATTTAAATATGCTTATTACTTAAAATGAACATACCAACTTAAGGAACTTTTAAATTTAAATTTTTCCAGAACAAATTTCAAAATAATTTATTTAATAACTCTGTTACAAAACATCAGAAATATATACTTAGGGACCTAATCTGTGTTTTAACTGATAAAGTAAAAATAGAACGATTTTTGTGTTTCTGGCAGAGTTGACATAAATCATGTTATTGAGTAATTATAGGTCTTTTTTTATAAAATAAAAAAAAAATTAAAAACTATTCCCACTCATGGTTTGGGACCTTTGGCTATAAATATATTTAGTTGAGATTAATGTGGTATGTGGAAAAAAAAGTGTAGGTATAAAAGAATAATCATAAAATAATAATAATTTTGTTAATAATCATTGACCGTTCTCTCATGAAATTTGCCAAAAGTGTGAGATACTTCTTTTCAAAGCTCTGAGCCTTTGGTGGATGCTCCTTTTATACCCAATCACAATACTCTTACATGTTTCAACTGCTTATAATTGTGTATTGTGTTTTAAAATGGTGAGGGCTGCATCTACTATTCATATTTTATTCTTATTTTGCCCCTGCTATTGTTTATTGCATTGCACGTATCAAATAATAATTTTAAAAACTCAGATTAATCAGCCAAAATATTTAAGCAATTCCTTTGTACTTTTATCAGTGAAATATATGTCATTTAAAAAATATATAATTTTTTTCTATTTTCAACTTATCCAGAAATGAGGTTTGTAAATATATACAAAATATACTCATTATTATTTATTACAGAAAATCTAATTCTATTTATGTGTCTATGCATAAATAGTTCTATGTAGTCCTGGTTGTAGAGAAGCTCCTCCTCATTCGCTTTTTCGAGGCCTCCAGGGAGTGGAGGTGCTTCCTCAACCTTAACAGAGATATTAGTTCATTGTTAGGATGATATCCTTCATTATCTTTCTGTCCTTGATCCAACACCACTTCCTGTAGGAAGGCTACAGGTCAGGGAGCTCCGTTGATTGCACCACCCTCTTGAGCCTGCCTATCCTGCTCTTCCAAAGCCAGGCTGTGATGCTACCCATCAAGAAGCTGTCAATGGTGCAGATGTTAAAGGTTCTTAGCACCATGCAGGGCAGTTTAAAGTCCCTTAGGCATCTAAGACACTGAGCAGCCTTCTTAACCAGAATGCTAATGTGAAAGATCTTGCATAATGTGGACACCATAACAGTGGACGCTTTAGGTTTTTAATCTCCTGAAAGTAGGTCTTCACGCTGTAACACATATCAGGCCTGACAGCAGCAGAAACCTGATAAAATAAGAGTCACACTGTTACATGTACTATGATTGTAGCACAAGACTGATGGGTTCTAGTGCTGAGGTAGTGGATGGGTGAAGAATGACCATACTTTTTGTCAAGAGGTTGGAGATCCACTGGCATGTACTGTAGATCCCATGTCCCTCAACTTGGTGGTGAGTCGTGACGATATAATAATATTAAAGGATTTTCCTAAGGTCCTTTGATGGGAGAGATGGAAAAAGACATTTTATTTAAAAAAATGAATCCAATATTCTTAACACTTCCCTACAGCAAACTGCTAATTACAGAGGTTTAATTACTTTTGCCACCAAAGACTTTTACTGTTGGTTCTGATAACTCAGTGTCAGAATCAATTAAATTAATTAAATAAGATCATTTAATTTAATAATTTAATAAAATAAAATATTTGTGCCAAGTAAAGTGATTATTCTGAGTATATAAACCAGATGTACAGAACAATAACCAATCTCTGTTTTTACACCCCACCCAAAACTGCAAAAAAGCTTTTAGACAAATGAGAAATGTTTTTAAATAACTTACTTTGGTCAGATGAAGCAAAATATCAATGATGTTGACATTATTATTATGTTTATTATTACTAATCGTAATAATACAACGTCAGTTGTAAAAAGCGTGATACAAATTTGATTTGATTTAATATATTTGAAGAATGAAGTGTTGCACCGATGATCCCAAGAACATTTATGCAAAAAGCATCATAATTTAGGGATGAATCTCATTACCCATTACACTGAGTCTGATGAGATAATGGAAGCAGGAAGGGCAAGAAGAATGGTACGAAACTGAACCACAATGCTGCAAAAGTTGACTTATTCTTTACTGAATACATTGCTCAAGTAATTTGTTTATTAAATATTATGCTTATGCTTAAAAATACATTATTTTTTTAATGCACATTATATCTTATAATGTTGCATCCTAGTCTAATCCATACATATATATAATATAATATTTTGGTATATTTTATAAGATAAGATAAGATAAGATAAGATAAGATAAGATAAGATAAGATAAGATTTTACAGTCTTACAGCAAAAAGAAAAACAATAAATAAAAAGTTACTTTTAGAAAGTTACAGTTAAGATCAAATAAGATAAAATAAAATAAAATAATATAAAAAATTGTAAAACGTATCTACACAAGTAGTACAACAGTGAGTGTAGGAAAGACAAGACAAGGAACATATAGCACAGAGGAATATTGCACAGAAAGAGAAAGAGAAAAGGAATATTGCACGTTACATGTGATGGAGTTTTGTGTGTGTGTGTGTGTGTGTGTGTGTGTGTGTGTGTGTGTGTGTGTGTGTGTGTGTGTGTGTGTGTGTGTG
>JBBIGC010029986.1:0-12257 GCA_037576955.1 Lepidarchus adonis
CTGCTGCATTCTGGATCCTCTGCAGTGGCTTGATTGTGGTTGCTGGTAGACCGGTCAGCAGTGAGGTGCAGGTAGACCGGTCAGCAGTGAGTTGGAAGTAGTCCAGACGAGAGAGAACCATTGCCTGGACCAGGAGCTAAATGGAGTGTTCTGAAAGTCTGATCTTGCAAATGTTGTATAGGGTGAATCTGCAGGATCTTGATGTAGCTGCAATTGGTCCTTGAAGGTCAGCTGGTCGTCGATGATCACCCCAAGGCTCTTAGCTGTACTGGTCAGCGTAATGACCGACTGGCCAAGCTGGATGGAAATGTTGTGATGAATTGTTTGTTTAGCAGGGAAGATACGAGGAGCTCAGTCTTTGATATGTTGAGCTGAAGGTGGCGTTCCTTCATTCAACATGCAATGTCTGCAAGACATGCTGTGATTCTGGAAGACACTGTGTTATCATCTGGTGGGAAAGAAAGGTACAATTGCATATCGTCAGCATAACAATGGTAAGAATAGCCATGGGAATAAATTACTTTGCCAAAAGATGTAGTATAGAGCGAAAAGAGAAGAGGTCCAAGCACTGATCCTTGAGGGACACCCGTGGTCATCTGGAGAGGAGCTGATTTTTCACTTCTCCAGGATACCTCGTAGGACCTACCTGTGAGATAAGATCTAAACCATTTAAGTGCTTCACTGGTGTTTCCTAGACTGGAGAGGATGGAGAGGAGGAGACGGTGGTTGACTGTCTCAAAGGCTGCTGATAAGTCAAGCAGTATGAGAACGGATGATTTAGATGTTGCTCTTGCCGTTCGTAGGGAGTTAACCACAGTCAGTATGGCGGTTTCTGTGGAGTGGCCGCTCTTGTAGCCAGATTGGTGCCGGTCTAGGAGGTCGTTCTGTGAGAGGAAGAGTTGATTATAAACAGCTTGTTCCAGGATTTTGGAAAGAAATGAGAGGAGAGATACCGGTCTATAGTTGGCAGCCTGGGAGAGGTCCATGGTGTGTTTCTTCAGTAGCGGTGATATCAGGACCTTCTTGAACATTGTTGGGACTGTTCCTGATCTCAGAGATGAGTTGACGATGTGGGTCAGTGATGAGATGAATGAAGGAGAGATTGCCTGTAGAAGATGGGAGGGAATGAGGTCGAGAGGGCAATCAGTTGGGTGGCTGGATAGAAGGAGATTGGAAACCTCTGCTTCTGAGAGCAGTCTGAAGCTGGAGAAGGTTTCCTTTGGGAGAGGTAAAGTCAGGGTATCTGTGTTGGCTGTAAACTGTTGGCTGATGGCTGTGATCTTGTCCTAAAAGAAAGAAGCGAGATCATTGGCTGTTAGAGAGGATGATTGTGGGGGTGGGGGAGGGTTGAAAAGAGTAGAAAAAGTATTAAGTTGTTTGCCACAGTCAGTGATGTTGACTGTCTTTCTGTCACACACCATAGCCAACAGCATTCTTCCTGTTAGAGCCATGCACCAACCATGAACCAACCAGCACATGTTCTTGCAGTCGCCTCTCTGTCCATCTTATCGATCAGCTAATGGTCAGAATACTCTAACCATAGGACACCAGTTACCCGCTCCCAACACATTCTGCCATGCATTGCAGATCATACAGAAATGAATGACATAACCAGGTATTTAATGCACCATTAGCTTGTTAATGCAGGGCTAAGCAAGTTTGATGATCACTCCAGGCCTGGAAGACCTCATTCACCAGTGCCATAGAAAAACTAAGACTGACTGCTAATTAGGTGCTTAATCTTCTATTTAAATGGTTAGGGTCCAAGTCTTCAGAGCATGTCAGGAGGTTAAGAGCTGTTAACATCACTGATCCCACTGCTGCCTTAGGATGGCGTGGTTACATATTGGAGACTTCTATGGCTGTCCTGAGACCATAGAAAGGGCTCTTTTTGACAAGCTGGAAAAATTACCCAAAATTAGCATCAGAGAACCAGCTTGGAGATCTGCTGAGGGAAATTGAGTCTGCAAAATTAGGGCTTGCCTATCTGGACACGGCTCGAGGCGTGACATCCATCATCAAACTCAGTATAAGATTAATTATCAGGACTTCCCTCCTTTCTCATTTTTTACCCACTTTGTTTGTTGTGAAGCACATACACTTAATGAGCTTCACTTTGGCCACATCTGTTGGTAATGCTGCAAAGCCAGACTACCCTGTGAAAAGATATGGTCAGCCTAAAAGTCTTGTGTCTGCTCACAGAATAGAGATCTTGCATGCACCCAGACACCACCAACAGTTGTTCAAGTAGCAAGCCAGATATTGACAAGCAATACCCCATTCACGAAAAAGCCCCTTCCCCTCAGGTGCTGTAGAGCAGGGGTGTCTTTTTTTTAGTGAGGGCCAAATACAAAAAATTAATAAAGAGCCGGGCCACACACTAGAGGTGACAAATGGACACATGAATACTGTGTGTATTTCTAACTCACATATAATTAAAGTGAATTTCTGTCACTGAGAACACGCCATTGCACCACAACAAAATTTGTCCTCCACATTTAACCCATCACATGTGCACACGTGGAGCAGCGGGCAGCTATCAACAGCGCCCGTGGAGCAGTGAAGTGGGGATGGTACCTTGCTCAAGGGTTCCTCAGTGGTGCCCAGGCTGGGACTTGAACCTGCAACCTTCGGATATCAGGGGCAAAGTCCTAACCACTAGACCACCACTGCCTTTGTGAAGGACATTGCAGTTAGTGAGAGCAGTGATGCCGTCCTTTGGATTTAAGGATGGCGGACATGTCAGGCGAAGGTTTGGTGGTTGAGACAGGAAGGACTTCACGAAGATGTCTATCAGTCATTCTGGTTCTCAGTCTGCTTTTGTTCTGATTTAACAGAGAAAATGTTTGTTCACGTACATATGTTGAACAGGCTTATCATTCTTTTTGCGTGGTCAGAGGAAACTTCGTATTATCCAAATTCTGATAGAAGTCAAGGAGGGAGAAAAGCTGATGTTGACTCTTCAGAGAATCATCACATTGCATTTCAATCAGTTCTAAATGCAGACTCTCCTCCACTTCTTCTGCATCCACCAGGAAGGGGGTCAAGAACAGTTGGATTTGTTTTTTCAATGACAGAAAAATCTTGGAAACGCTGGTTGAATTCTGTCACGAGAGATGCAATCACAGACACATATTTCTCCTTTTTAGCACAAAGGTCGGCATTTGGAAAAGCAGAATTGATTTCAGATAGTGCAGCATTAAAGCTTCATAGTTGTGTCTCAAACAGGCAGAGATTTACACAGAAGGCTTTCATGTGGGCATACAGGTGTGGCACCAGCTGTTCTTTGCCTTGTTCAGTGTATTCAGATGATGAGTAAGATCAATTAAAAATGCCAGGTCTGCCAGCCACAGAGGGTCACTCAGTTCATGAAGAGGTCGGCCCAGCTGGACAGTCTTGGCACACATGCTTCTTGGTGGATTATACAGTTCATCCTAACAGCCCTACTTCCGCTCTCTCTTACCATCGATGCCATTCCTTTGCGCTCGCCGTCATAGCTGGAGCTCCATCTATTGTTACTCCACAGAGCTTGTCTCATTTAAGCCCCATCTTTTCAACTGACTCTGACACAGCTTCAAAAATACCTCTACCCGTTGTTGTGCCTTTCAGGCTCATCATATCAAGAAGCTCCTCCATACAGCAAAAATGATCATCTACTCCCCGCAAAAAAAATTAACAGCTCAACGGTGTCTGTAGCGTCTGTGCTCTCATCGCATGCTATCGAGTAAAAATCAAAACCACAAGCTTTGTCTCTCAGCTGAAGTTTCAAGTTAGCTGACAAGTCTTCGATTCTCCGCACAACTGTATTTCTGGATAAACTCACCTTGTTGAAATTCTGCACTTTTTCCAGGCACATTACTTCTGTGACTTTGATGAGGCACTGCTTTATGAAACCATCGTCTGAGAACGGTTTTCCGTGCTGGGAAATACGTTTAGCGACTTCATAGCTCGCTGTTGTGGCCTTTTCCTGTACTTTGTTAGCACAAAAAAAAACTTGTTGAGCTTGCAAGCTAGCTGCCACCTGCTTGAATTTCTGTCATCGGTGTACGAGGCGTAGCTCTGATGTTTGGTCTCATAGTGCTGACGGACATTATACTCTTTCATCAAAGCAACACTTTTCCGTTGATTTCTTTAAAGAAATATTCATTTTCCCACCGTGTTTGAAATCTTCTACACTCACTTTCTATTTTGCGTTTCTTCTGTGCTGCCATTTCTGGTGACAGGCAGTAAAAGTTTTTTGCTTAATTTTGTTTAGTGGAGAAGCACCGTTTCCGTGGTTGACTCCATCCAGTGTTGAAACTGAGAAGGGCAACAATGTTTACCTCAAGTTTCTTGTGCGGGCTATGTTCAGTTATAGTTTCAGTTGCTGTGGGCCAATAAAAACTGGAGCGCGGGCCACAGTTGGCACGTGGGCCATAGTTTGGACACCCCTGCTGTAGAGGCTTCAGAGCTAAACGTATTGAGGAACACAGATCATTCTTAAAGTGTGGCAGTGATATGCATGTCACCTCCCTCCATCCAAGGTATTCCCCATGGACGATAAACCCCCGTAGTACCAAGTACTAGTTGTCTTATTCAGGTTCACCACAAAGACCAACCAGACAAAGCTCTTAAGCTATACACAATACTTGATGACCAGAGCAACCAGTCGCTTGCTAAAACAGAGTTATTTGATGTCGGTTGTCTCAACAGGCCTCATTTCCCGGTCTCTGGGTGGGACTTGTAGTGTGCCACTCCCTACGCTCATTGAGTGTAATCATATATTGGACGATAGGTCAGAGATACCTCTGAAAGAGAAGTTGAATGGAATGTCTGGAGAGACTCAAGACTCGAACTCAAGTAGTTTAAAACTCTACGAGCATACACTGTAACTTCTCTCTCTAACGTGGTGAGAAAAGAAATTCATGTGTTTGCAGATCATCAGCCAAATCACACTGTTCCCAGACTTGAGTTGTGCATACTGTCCTTGCAGTTTATCTAAAAGAGCTGGATTGTAATGATGGACTGTATATGTCAAAGAATTCTATACAGACAGTAAAGTGGAGTTGGGGTACATCTACAACGAAAATTTTACGTCTATGTTAGCAACCAAGTACAACGGGTAAGAAAGTTCAAATGCACCGAGCAATGGCATTATGTTCCCTTCTCCCTGAATCCAGCAGATGCGACTACAAGGTCAGTGCCTGCAACCCATCTCTTTCAAAACATCTGGCTCACTGGCCCAACATTCCTACAGCACCCTGAATCATCACGCTTGTAAAAGAAACCCCTGTTGACCCCTTACACCCAGAATTATGAGCCTGTGTCACTATGTGCATGAAGGAACACATGATGCTCAGCTCTCATCACTTCAAGAGATTTTCTTCATGGAAGTCCCTTACTAGAGGCACAGCAGCTCTTCCCCAGTCTTTCAAGAACGGGACGTCATTGTGGGAAGCCTCAGACTGTTGACTTGCTGACACAAGCATGAAGCACTGTTATTTGGTGTGTACAAAGAGAGGCCTACCAACCTGAATTCACATGTCAGGAGAAAGGGAAGGAAATTGCCAGAAACAGTCCACTCAGAAAGCTGAGCCCCATTCTTGAAGATGGTCTTCTATTGGTGGTTGACTTTAGCATGCCACATTTAACACAATGGAAAAGTTTCCACTCATCCCTGGCCACAGTTATGTCGCTACTCTACTCATAAGGCACATTCACGAAAAAGTGTTTTCACACAGGCTTCCATTCGCTCAGAAGATCTCTGGATAGTTTGAGGTAGCACCAATGTTGGCTTAGATGTGTTTGGCTCATGTGACGTGTCTACACGCCGTACTCGTGAAGACCAGGCCAACAGTTTCACAGCCCTTTGTGGCCCTGTAAATATGTTTTGACTGTGAAAATAAATTTTAGAGGAGCCTGCAAAGAGCTGAAAATGTTTGTAGATGGCACAACTGAACCACATGTGTCAAGATATCTCGGGGAAGAAGGGGGGACCTTCAATCCGCCTCACTCATCTCACATGGGAGGAGTGTGGGAAAGGACGATTGGGATTTCAAGATGGATCCTATACTCTATGTTCATTTAGGTCCCTCTTTCATGTCTCACTCACAGAGTGTTGTCCACTTTAATGGTTGAAGTATGTGGCATCATTAATGTGAGACCTCTGACAACCATCTCTACTGACTCTGCGTCTCCTTTCCTTTTGACACCAGCGATGATCCTCACACAGAAAACATCCACCCTTCAACCTCCTCTCATGTCCTTTGAAAAAAACAATCTTTATAGACAACAGTGGAAAAGAGTGAAACATCTTGCCAACACATTCTGGGAGAGACGGAGATGAGAATATCTGGCTACACTACAGACTTGCAATAAATGGCAAGAGAGTAGGCCCAACATTAAAGAAGGTGATCTGGCCCTGTTAAAGAACAACCAAGTGAAAAGAAATGAGTGGCCTATGGCACTTGTTACCAAAGCTATCCCTGACACTGATGGGAAAGTCAGGAAAATAGAACTGAGGGTAACAAAGGGTGGTTCAGCGAAAACATTTCTTAGACATATTTTAGAGGTGATATTGCTAATGCTTGTTTTAGATTCCTTAATAGTAAATGAAAGTAAGCAAAATAAAAGACGAGTGTTTAATGATATTGTGTTCCATACCAGATGGGGAGTATCATGTTACTATTGAGAATTAGTCATGTTACTACTGATAATTTGTTAATTCGGTGTCTATAAGGTTAGATCCTAGTCTGTGAAAGGTCATCTACTCATTGGTTGAGGGGTATCGGGTGGTTTGTGAGGTCATGCATTCCACCCAGCCATTTTGTGACTAGATAAACTGCAAGAAGCATTCGGTTAAATTCTGTTCCATCCTTTTCCATCTGCTTGTTTATAGTCTTGGAGAAGCGTTGCTTATGAGTAATGATGTCAATCCAACGTAAATACCTTTGTGTTTGGGTGTATTATGTAATTTGGCGCATTCAGTGCAATTTGTGATGCTGTGTAACATAAGCAGCTCACCCATGAAGTTGCTAAGTTTAGTTTGTGTAGTTGCTAGCTATATAGTAGCCATCCAGAGATGGAAATACCAGCTTTTGCTCAGGGTATTTGACGTATGTTTACTTGCTTTACATTGTATCAAGTAATCACTCGTTTGTACTGATAATGCAGTTAAGGCGTATAAAAATTTTAACAGTTTCACAGATTGTCATTAGGAAAACTGGTAAAGAGTAAAGAAGGCTGAAATTTGCTCAAAGCATCTTGCTCATCATTTCCATCCACAATTACTGACTGTTTAGCTATCTGTCAACTAGTGCATAGTAGGCACACACTTGGAAGGACAGAATACACATGCTTTTGAAAAAAATCATATTTCCTTATATAACCTTTCATCACATGTGCAGTGGTTTCGACCATTCAAGTGTGCCAAAGAACTGCTGGTCTTTCATCAAGACTGAATGAGTTTCTGGGTTTCTTTGTGTCCCCCATTGTGAGGTTCAGTACAGGCGCTGGAACAGGTAAGGAGCTGTAATGTTTGCGGGTCAAATGTACAGGATCTCACAGGAGCAGGAGTAGGCAGAGTAATCCAAAATCACAGTTGAAACAGGGAAGCTTAATGTCTGCATAACCAAACAAGTAATATATTATAATATAATAAATATATAAATAAAATAGTAAAATAAATAAAGTAATGTCTTTCTCAATGTGAAACTTTTTGGTGCTAACAAAAGATGACCAGCACAGACCAGCTGGAAAAGGCAAGAGCCAATCACATTCGTGGTGCGTGATAACAAGGTCTGCCTTAAGAACATGCAACGTGTCTCCACCAATTACATCGATGATGTGTGTTTTGTAGACGGGCCTTCGGGTAGAGAGCGCTGAGATTGTAAAATGTTTTTCTGTAAAAAAAACACTTTTACAAAATGCCACCTACTTTTTTTTGCTAAATAACATAAGATATTGGAATCTAACCTTTAGGTTTAGGTCTCATAAAAACGTTAAAAACATCTAATGAATAAATATGTTCAGTTCATGTCCTTGGAGAAACAGGGTGCTTGCTGAAGTGCTGGAATGGTGTCACTGTGAAATGAAATCACACTAAATGTCATGGCCTCTCGAGGTCAGTGCAGTTCACTGTTGGAACACACTGGCAGGGTTTTGCCCGTGGAAAGCAGATGAAGAGCTGCTTAAGCCCCATGGGCCCATGCAGGCCTGGACAAGCCCAAAACTGCCAGTTAGTCCTGCAGGCAAGGCGCGCCACCTGTCACAAACAATCACTCATGAGCAGTGAAATAGCGTGAGATATAAGTAACGGAGTGTAATAAACACGATGTACTTATTAAACCTCAGAAAAGTGGAATTCTCCACAAACAGCCATGGCACTTTTTTATGCAAAAGTTGAGACACTGAGTAAAATTTAAGAAAAAAATTAATTAAATGATTTGAAAACCCATATTTTATTTACAACAGAACATTGAAAATATATCAAATGTTTAAACTGAGTAAATGTACCATTTTGAATTTGAAGTCTTAAAAAAGTTGGGCCATGTTTACCATTGTGTGGCATCCCCTCTATTAACAACAATCTGTAAAAGTCTGGGAACTGAGGAGACCAGCTGCTAGATGTTTGCAGTCTTTGTTCAACGGTCCTGGGCCTTCATTGTAATATTTTTTGTTTTATGGTATTGTACTATATTCAGGCCAGATCAGCACCCAGACTCTTCTGCTATGAAGTCATGCTCTTTTAATAAAAGCAGTGCACGGTTTAAGATTTTCTTGCAAAAATATGCAAAACATTCCCTAGAAAAGACGTCGTGTGGATGGGAGCATATGTTGCTCTTTAACCTGTATATATCTTAAAGCGCTGATGGGGCATTTCCAGATGTGCATGCTGCAAATTCCATAGTCATTAATGCACCCACATACCATCAGAGATGCGGGGTTTTAATTAGGTTTCTCCAATTTTTTTAAAGGGCTTTGGCCCAGAGACCACTGTGCCGAAGACGGTGGCTTCTCTAGATCATGTTCACATATGGCTTCTTCTTTGCCTGTAATAGCTTTAACCTGCAATTTCCCTTACAAAACCTTGCCTGTGTTTAATGCACTGCCACCCTCTGGTGCATGAACATTATGAAAACAAAACCATGACCCTAAAACCAAGTGCTGTCAGGACATTTTGATGTGGGAGATTGTGTCCATCAGGGCAACGACACTGAGAGATCTTATCTCAGCCTATTACCTCTACAGAAGCTCTTCTTTATCTTCTGGGCAGTTCTGACACCGCAGTTTATTTCATGAAAGCCTGCTATGTTTGCTGTCTGCCTGCTCCGGATGATCTGTCGCAAACATGTCTGCAGGGGGTGTTTACAGAGGGCACGGGTCACCTGCTGCTTTGTTGCTGTGGTTTGTGTGGCTCAGGTGTCAATGACATCATTTCTGCAGCGTTCCGCAGGGCGCAGCTATGACTTGCCCTGACATTCAGAGTCAAAAAGCATGACGTCGACAACACACTTCAAACCCCCTTCCTGAAAGTAAAATACAGGCAGCAGGGTTCACGGGTATTTGCTGCAGAAAAATCATGTAATTGCTGTACACACTGTTAAAAAGCTTTTATTTTATTCTCCTTCAATTCTAGGCTAAAAGCATGATAACAGCTTCATTCAGCTTAAATTATATTTTGAATGAAACATTGAAAAGCAAAATCAGATTTTATATCTGTTACAAGCCCATAAACACCTCAAAATATTCTGCCCTTCTAAACATTTGTGACTACCTGGACTTTACTGTGAAATACTTGGTGGTAATTGGCCTTACACTTTTACTGCCGACTAAATTTACTACAGAGCATCATTATCAGAAAAAACAGGCACCAGTGGCCTGGTGGTTTGGTACCTTGGCACCACTGAGGAACCCTTGAGAAAGGGCCTGCTACACTGCTCTCTGGGTATTGTTGATAGCTGCCCAGTGATATGTGTGAATGGGTAAATGCAGAGGTCACATTTTGTGGTTAAGCACTTATGTGATGGGGTGGTTTTTTTCTTTTGGGTGGGGTGCATTTACCATCCCTTTCACTTCACCTCCTGATTAACTTGGCCTCACATTTTAAAGCCCTCTTCAAGAAAAAAAAAACCATAACACTTCCACCACCATGCTTCACAGAAGGTGTACAGTAAGGGTTTTGTCCTTTAGATGTTTTTGATCTACATCACACGTGTACTATGTAATGCTATAACAGCAGATCTACATAGTGCATATGGACATGTATATTCAAGCTATGGAAAAAAAACCAAGTTTGCTGTCAGACAACACTGTATTTCCAAAATGGCAAGTAAGAAAAGCACATAATCTTCTGAAATTATATTTAAAGTTATTTAAAAAAACATTTGGCACAATGTAAATGTCAGAAGGGATTGTCTAGAAAAGGTCTGACTCTGGAGATAAAATATCATTTTCAAAAATGAATTTCCCCCTGGTGACAAACCCTTTGCCTCGTATCTACAAGCGATACTTTTTTAGTCGTCCACTGTGAACCTGTAAACAAACCACGGCTGATGGGTGATCTCCATCTTTTATGCAACAATAACAAAAAGATGGATGTGGATACATAAAATGCTTAAAAAAACAAGACGCCACATTTTAAACATGGCAGTTACTTTGCAAAGATCTGAATATGGCTTTAAGAAAATATGTACCACATAATTAAGCAGAATGAAATATAATTTTAATAACAGAGATAAGAAATCTCTAAACCAACTTGAATCAAACCATTTGGATGTTTTATGTCCATTATCTTGATAAATCAAGCTGGAAACAATTCTAAGGCTGAGCAATCACATCCACACACTGTAGATCCGGCTCGGCTCTTAATTAAGTGTTTGATTACCTGAAAAGTTTCATTATCACATCTCAGACTCATGAATGAATTCTGAGAAGATGGATCATTTATGCCATACCCTTAAGCAACTCATCTCCACGGAAATAAATGAGTTTTTTTTTTCATATCGAAAGGTGAAAAAAATCTGTGCTGTTATCTATCCCACCTGTGATGTTAAAAATAAAGGCGTCAGAAAGGGTTCTTTGCAGCGATGCCATTGGAGAACCACATTTGTTTCCCTGAAGAGCCTTTTAGTGCGTGGTTCTTTAGAGAACCGTTTAAGAGAATAAACTCTTTTAAAGATTGCCCTGCGATTGCTTGGCCTTTTGTCCAGGGTGAACCCTGACTTATGCCTAAAGTCAGCGGGGATTGGCTCCACCTTCCCAATGACCCAAGTGGAGAAGAGGAGAATGAATGGGTGAAGAAAGATCATTGCATGCTAAGGTGTATTTATAAGTATCACAATGGAAAACAATGCAAACAATGCTGTTACTCTTAAAAGGAAGCTGCTGCTCTATAGTCACATTAACGTTATTTGCTGTGTTGTGTAATATTCTGTTGTGTTGTACTGCTCATCAAATTGACATAATTTATGTAGGAAATCTCACGCTGAGTTCAACTTTGGTGAATACATCTTGTACCAACTGTACCACTGCTTTGACTGCCTTGGCCATTGAAAGGGCAACTCTTCAGACATCATACCCACAGTACTCAAACCAACGCAACTCATTCGGCACTCAGCAGTGTCGGCCTGGTCCCATTCATAAACGTAAGGAGAAAAAGTGGGACAGACAAGCCTAGAACACAGAGGCTGTGTCTGATTGGAGAGGTAACAGAGCCATGTTTGAGGTCAGCTCTGCTGCCGGTGGAGGTCGCACGCTCCAGAAGAAAGAAAAGACGACCTGAACTTCAGGGAATAGGCCTGCAATTACAGGTCGTCCTCAGAAAGCAGCGCACCTCCTTCCTTCCCTGGAGAGACAGACCAGACCGGCCAGGCCCAGAATTACAACATCCAGAAACTAGAGCAAACGCCAGGAAAGGAGAACGTCAATGGATCCTGTTCATGTGCAGGTTCTCAAAGAAACATTCCTGGGTGTGAAAGCTGCATGCCTCTAAAGATAATCCAGTCTGTAGATAAAAGCAGTGTTCTGCCACACTTAACATCTCGGCTGCATCACCCATGACTGGGGAAAGGTTAACGTTGCTACTGATACAGGATCCTGCATTGTGCTTTGTTTATTCATTTGACTTTTTCCCAGATTAACTTTGACGTGTGTCAACTAACCTAAACTAACAATTATAAATAAACTGGTTTACTGGTGTGGGGATGATCTTCAGCTCTGGTAGTATCTTGGTGGAGCAGCAGATCTTAACTGAAGTCTAGGTTTACTGGTGTGAGGAT
>JBBIGC010029997.1:0-12257 GCA_037576955.1 Lepidarchus adonis
CGTATCTTAACTACGTCATCTGTTATTGCAAACAAACATGTGTTCACTCGAAGAAATATTAATCTTCATCATACTGAGATGGCGTCAGAGAAGAAAACGCAAATCGCGTAGATGGTACATTCGACCAATTAACAGATCTCGTCAGGATAATGGGGAATTCTTTTCTGTAGTTTTACCAATGAGAGACATTGACAAATAAAAGCACAGGGAATATTTTTGGATGTCTCCTAAACTATTCGACAACTTGCTCCGTCGAATTCACCCTCTTTGACTGTTGAGTGCAGATCTCGCAACAGTGGCTCTATAAAAATACGCAGGTATTGCATCTCCGTATACGTTCCGTTAATTTTTGAGTGCGTGCACAAAAAACGACGCAAGGAACGCAGAATACGTACGTAGTTAACAGCAAGTATATTTCTGCCTTTAGTCTCATGATGTCAAAATGTGAACAGCATGATGAGCAGGACTGTTTAAATACTCATTCTGATTGAACCAGGAAATGTATCGGTTGATTTTTGCTCCTTGTTAGAGAACAGGAAGTTGTGAAAACATTAAACAGTTGGAAGGTCATATTAAGTTCGCCTGTAAAGGTTACAGTGCATTTTAGGTTCATCCTGGGCTCGGCCGCGTCTAATGAAAAAGTCAAGAACATACACGTGAATACATGTTTAAAATTAAATTCAGCTTACTCTGTAAATCCATAAAGGTCTGTGAAATAAACAAGGGGACAACAAAGGACTTAAGACATGTTAAAGTCGCTACCGTCAGGGTCGGTCTGACTCGCTGTATGCACCCGCTCTGTGCGGAACTGCCGATCTCCCAGTCTGCGTTATAACACGTAAACTACGGCAGTGGCGGTGACCGCGCCCACTGCGAGCACCAGGAGGAATAAACCAAAGGCAGGAGATCTGCGTGGCGGTGTCTCCAGCTATTGGCCGTAAGTATCTCCTTCATCTGGAACATACCCATAAAACACAACCAAAGAGAGGGTTAGGGTCAGAAGTAGCCTAAGCACAAGAAGGGAAAAGCATAAGAATATAAGAAACACACAGTATGAAATGAGGGGCTCAGGAGCTGGCAACCAACGTGGGCGAGCTAAGGCTGAGAAACGCGTGTCTCCGCTGGAGCCCGTTAAATACACGTCAGCATTAGCGCTAATTGGTCGGTGGCGGATCTGAAAGCACAGGTCTTGGAGCTCTAAAAACCATCTGATTACACGGGCATTGGTATCTTTGGCCATGGCCATCCATTTCGGGGTCTCAGAGCATTCCTTTACCTTGTCTAGCTGTGGGTGGAGCACCCCATGGCCGATCCGGTACCCCAGATATTTGGCTTCGGTGAGGGCCAGGTGGCACTTCTTGGGATTGGCCTCGAGGACATTCCGCAGCCGTCGGAGGTGTACTCGCCAGCTTTCATCTAGGTAGGCTGCGGCATACACGCGATGTGGGCGGAGGACCTCATCCATCAGCCACTGGAAAGTAGCCGGTGCTCCGTGCAGTCCGAAAGGCAGGGTGACGTAATGCCTGTGGCCGGTGGGGGTGCTGAAGGCGGCCTTTTCTTGCGCAACGGAAGCCAACGGCACCTGCCAGTAGACTTTGGTGAGGTCCAAGGTGGAGATAAATCGTACTTGTTCGAGCCTTTCTATCAGGACGTCCACCCGTGATGCTGAACAAGAGTTTGTTAAATTGTATTCTTTTCAGGTTAAATATCTGACATTTCGGTGGAAGCACAATCACTCAAAGTTTACATCCCCTCAGGTAAATGTTGCCCTGAAACGAAAAAGCTCAACTGAAAGTTTTTCTGTTTCCAATAACATTAAAATCAGATGCTGACAACAATAATTTAAGAGAAAATGTTTTAATTTCTTAAAGTATGAACTGTAACATGCTGAGACTTGCATTGGGAATGAGGAGGATGGACAGGATCAGAGATGAGAAGATCAGAGGAACAGCTCAGGTTGGACGTGTTGGAGACAAAGTCAGAGAAACGAGATTGCGTTGGGTTGGACGTGTGTGGAGGAGAGAAGCTGAGTATATTGGGAACAGGATGTTGAGGATGGAGCTGCCAGGCAGGAGGAGAACAGGAAGAAGAAGAAGAGGTTTATGGATGTGGAGAGAGAGAACGTGCAAGCGGTGGGTGTGAGAAACCAAAGACAGAGGATCCATTGTGACGTCCCCTAATGCGAGCAGTGGAAAGGTGAAGAAGAAAGTATGAATTCTAGCAGACATTATGCTTTTAGAAGAATGCAGCAAATGTTTCAGAAAGCAGAGTTGACAATCCAAAAACCGTTGTCATGGTTTCAGTGTAAGGACAGGTCTGCAATTCCTGAACAAACTTCAAATTCAGAAATGTATTTTACTTTCTAACAGTTTATCATAGATGTCAGAAACATCTGTTCAGTCAACGTTCAGTTTTTTTCATTCCTCTGATTGTGATGTAAGTTGAATTTTAACGTAAGTAGAAACCCATTCATATATGCGATTACGTATTTCTGTGTTTTCACCCTTTTCATTTTATTATATCTACTTTCACTTTCACACCATGAAAGGGGGAGGAGCCAGTGATGTTACCATGAATTTCCGTATGTTGAGTACGATGTAAGTTGAGGACCTCCTGTTTTGGGATTTTAGAGAGACATAATCTGCAATGCAGGCAACTTCATTTCCTAGGACGCCCACAATTATTTCAGCTAGACAGTTTTCATTCTGCACAACCTACAGCAGTGTGGCTTCTTAGACCTTTTTCTATTAAAAAAGAATGTCACATCATGAAGCGGCGATAACACACTGTTGAGCAGCTAAACTATAAAAATAGTAATGTAATATGAAATATGCATTTGCTTGGCCTGACATTTCAGTTCGTAAGTCCTATTCGTGCCTGGATGGTCAGGATCATTTCTTTGTGGATTTTGCAGGTTTCCCACATCTGCATTTCTTTCAGCTGTGAGCGCTGGTTTCCTCCCACAGGATGACATGTATATCAGGTGAATTGGATGTGCTAAATTGCACCAAGGTGAGATTATGGGCATTATTTTTTTTCTGTATGTCTGCTCTGCCATGGACTGGTGACCTGCCCGGAGCGTGATGTTTGTGAGTGTCCATGATCTTCAATGAGAGGTCAGGCCACCAAGATTTTATTAAGGGCAGAGAAAAAATACAGGATAGAAATGGCTCCCTGAATGAGAGAGAGGAAGAGTCAGGGAAAAGAACGATATGGCACTATTGAAGTCTGAGCACACAGACTGAAGTTCAGGGGACTGATGGGTGTTTGTCACTCATCAGACCAGTTTCAACTAGTTTTGGTGTCAACGTGTGTTAGTGCTACAGAGTCTGGATGATGATGATTGAGAGATTTACCAGTTTTGTGACCCCAGATTTGCCAGTTTTGTGTCCCTAGAAACACCCAGCGTTTCTCAGCTCTGGCCCTATGAGGGCAACTGAATATGTGTGATACTTTGTATAATATGTACAGTATTACAAACTAGATTTTAAACTCTTTTGGCCACTATGGGTTTTTCCTGTGATTTTCTGCGATAGGAAAAACAGACTGATTAAAGACCTCCAGGCCTCTGACTCATTTTTATGGAGTTTCCCGGACCACCATGACCTTCGACTTGACTAGAAACATGACATCAACCTCGGTTCGCCACTTTAGCTCCATTTTAGGGCCGTGTGGTTGTTACTGTTGGCGTTTGTAAAAGCAGAAATGAGATTCGAGCCTGTGAATGTACAGTATACTGTAATAATAGTGAAATCATCCAGTGTGCAGCTTTTGCAATGTCATCCTAAAGTTATTAAGTTATTATGGTCGATAATCTCTCATGACACTGATTTATGTTGTTATAAACATGGGTGCAGTGCTGTCCAGCGAGTGACTGGAGTAGTGTGACGTATTTTTTATACGATTTTTTGTTACACCGCTGATGATTCTGTCCAATTTGCGTCTTCCATCTGATAATATAAATTATAATATAATATCTGATTATAAACGGAAAGAAAAAAGCAGATTATGGATTTCCATGATCAAAATTAAGCTAAATAATTCTGGTTAGTTCATGGAGCCGTGCACATTATATGCTTTGACATGCTTTAATGTGCGAGATCTTTCAAAATGAATCTTCTAGTCCGTTTTCTTTAGACTTTAAATCATCACTATCCAGTGTCGAGCAGAGGAGATGGAGTTCCCTTTCTGAGCTCTGGTTCAGAAGGTTTTAATTTTACCTTCAAATATATTAAAACTAATAGATCTGTCTGTCTGAATGACTATCTATCTGTCTGTGTGTCTGTCTGTCTGTCTGTCTGTCTGTCTGTCTGTCTGTCTATCTATCTATCTATCTATCTATCTATCTGTCTGTCTGTCTGTCTGTCTGTCTGTCTGTTTTGTTTGCTTGTCTGTCTCTTGATCTACGTCTGTCTGTCTGTCTGTCTGTCTGTCTGTCTGTATCTATTTATCTGTCTGTCTGTCTGTCTATCTATCTGTATGTCTTTCTCTCAATCTACATCTATCTGTCTGTTTGAATGATTATCTATCTATCTATCTATCTATCTGTCTGTCTGTCTGTCTGTCTGTCTGTCTGTCTGTTTTGTTTGCTTGTCTGTCTCTTGATCTACATCTGTCTGGCTGTCTGTCTGTATCTATTTATCTGTCTGTCTGTCTGTCTGTCTGTCTGTCTATCTATCTATCTATCTATCTATCTATCTATCTATCTGTATGTCTTTCTCTCAATCTATATCTATCTATCTGTCTGGATGACTATCTATCTGTCTGTTTATCTGTCTGTGTACCTATCTGTCTGTCTGTCTGTCTTTCTGTCTGCCATCTGCAGTTCATTAGCTAGTATGACTCTCCCATTCACACACTGCCACCATCACTGAGAAGGTAAAGGCAAACACATGCTTCCTCTGAACCTTCTGAAGCACCAGCACATCTTTTCAAATTGCCAACATCATTGGACATCTCTACATGCCCACATCCAACAGATGCCCACGCTGGCTAACATCACGCTGGGTTATGCAGAGAGTGAGGTATGCAGGTACGCTCGTTCTGACTCGAACTAGAGATTTCTTATAAAAGGACCAACAGTGTTCTTTCTACTGCATAAAATTTAGACGATAAACGTAGGAAGTAACATTTCAAATATTTCTTTTGTTCTACTATATTTGTGTCTGTCATTTTCAACTTACCCCCATCACCTTACTCAAGACAGCAGTGTAGTTTTTGGTTTAATGTGCAGAATCCCCAGCGTGATTTATTTTGGCCTCCTCATAACTCATAACACCAACCAAAGATGAGCTGGGCCCACACCATCATAAAACTATGTGGGAATCCATAATCTTGCTACAAATCCTAAGTATAGTGTGTGTCATTATGGTTAATGGTTAAGCTTGAGGCTTGGGAACCTGGTGGTTCTGTCGAGGTCGAGAGCTGAGAGGAGCTCAGTTGTGGTGTAGCAGCAGGGTGCAGAGGAGGGCCTCACATGTCAGATTTATTTAATGGAAAATCCCCATAAACTCATTGGCCCTGGTGAGATACTCAGTCTGAATAGAAGGTAAGATACTTTTGAAAGGTCAAATAGCATAAGAATAATTATGAGGTTATGGTATTCTGCATATAGTATATATTTCATTCTATTTTATTCTATTGTCATACACTGTACACTATATATTTCTCTGCACATATTGTACATTACTTTATATATATCCTTGTAGGTTCACTGTACTTTTTCAAACTATTTTTCACATTTTCAATTACACATTACTATTCCGTACATATTATATTTTATATAGTGTCTATTATTGTGTTCTGCATATATTGTATATTGTACCTTACTTACATACTTTACCTTATTCCATGACAACAAGCTGTTTAAGAAAGGAAGGAAAAAGCTTCATCATTGGATCTTCCAGCAGAACAATGACCCTAAACATATGACAAAATCTACACAAAAAAGCTAAGTAGACACAAAATTAAGCTCCTTCCATAGTCATCTCATTCCCCATTGAAAACCCTTGTGGCGAGCTGAGGAGGAGAGTGCATAAGAGAGCACCCAGGACAATGGATGATTTATAAAGATTGTGAAAAGATGAATGTTCAAAAATTCCTATCTCTTTATCCTCCAACCTTGTGAAATAAGAGAAAATTAACTGCTGCATTGTTGGCATTAGTTGGTATTAGTTGTATGGAATATTAACAGAAAGGGTGTTGGAAATTGTGGCACACATGATTTAATGTAAAAATGTATTTCTTTTTTTCCAAATGAATTAACATAATTCAATTAAAGTTTGGAGTTTTATTTTACTTTTTTTGTGTTGTAAGCCTATATTTTTCAGAAAAAAAGAACACATGTTATAATTGGCATAATTATAACTTTAGCCATTCGAGCCGGTGGTTTTTAAGCCATTAACCAAAACCTGCAGGTCTGATCTCAACCTGGCTGTGAGTGAGCTCAACCCAGCTTTGACTGGACTCAGCTCAACCTGTATTTACTCTCATTGCTGCTTTCTGTAATATTAAAAAATATCATGCTAGCCAAATAAAACAGCTTTTGAGCAAATATATACTGCCAGTGAAATAAGTATTGAACAAGTCACCAATGTTCTAAGTAAAAAATTCTAAAGGTGCTACTGACAAACCACACTTGCAAAGAAATCAAACTATGGATGTTCATACATTATTTGCAATAAAATGGAATGACACAGGGGAAAGTGTCACACATATAGAAAGGAAGGTGCGAAAAGCCTGGAAAGTCATGACCCCAGTCTATCAGTAGAAAGCAATCCTGCCACTCAGTGCAAATTAAGATCAGCTGGTTCAGTGTTGCTAAAATTACTGACAGCTTTGGTTACATAATAATTTCTAAACTACTGAAGGTTTCAGTAAATACTCTTGGGGCCATAATCCAGAAGTGGAAAGAAGATAATTTCACCATAAACCAGCTATGACCAGGTTCTCCCCACAAGATTTCAGACAGAGGAGTGAAAAGAATTATCAGAGCCAAAGACCACTTGTGGAGAACTTCAGAAAGACCTGGAATTAGCAGCTGCAACTGTTTCAAAAACACAAGAAGCAATGCATTCAACCACCACAGCCTGTATGCACTCTCAACACACAAGAAAAAGTGTATTAAAAGTTTTTAAAGTTTGCTAACCAACATTTAGACAAACCTGTGAAATACTGGGAGAATAGAGTCTGGTCAGGTGAGACCAAAATTTAGCTTTTTGGATATTAATAAAAAATTTAAAAAATATAAAAATGTAATACACACTATGTTTGGAGGTCAAAAGGCATTGTATATTATCCCAAAATCACAGCATACGGAACCGGCACACTTCATATAATTGAAGGAAGGACGAATGGAAAAATGTACTGAGATGTTTTTGACAAAAAATCTGCTGCCATCTACAAGGATAATGAAGATGAAAGGAGCGCAGACGTGTCAGCAAGACAATGATCCCAAACACACACCAAGCAAACTCTGCTAGAATGGCCCAGCCAATCACCTGACCTGAATCCTATATCCTATAAATCTATGGAAAGAACAAAAGCTTAGAGTTCATAGGAGGACCCACAGAACGTTCAGGATTCGAAGACTGATTGTGTGGAAGAATGAGCCAGAATCACACCTGAGCAGTTACTATTTCTCCATACAGGAGGCATCTACAAGCTTCATCACCTTCAAAGGCTTTGAAGTATTAAACCTATTCCAATAGCGTCTTCAATATTTTATCCCTGTGTCATTCCATTAAATTACACATAACTTAATGTTTGGATGTCTATGGTGTGATTTCTTCACATGTATGGATTGGATGGATTGTTACCAAAATCTGGTGATAATTTCCTGCCAGTAGCACCTTTAGATATATATTTACATAGAAAATTGGTGAGGTGTTTAATACGTATTTCACCTGTTGTATATGCAAAAGTCTTATACATCTAAACAAATAGTTTAAAGTCATTGATCTCAACACTGAGAGCACAACATTAGATTAAAAGCACCAGTAAAGCAATAATAGGAGTTTGGTTGTTGTAAAGCTTTGTAAAAGTTATTGATATTTGCTCAGAAACAATTACAGAGCATCCAACAATAAAGGCAGCATGAAGATTTTTTCATCGAGCAATGACAATTACATTATTTGGAATGGACGTAAAGAGAGCAGAAGTGTGGCTTTATGATTAAGAGGTTAAATTGAATTCCTAACAATGATGATTTAGCAAAACTGACCACAGGTTTTGTCTCTTTCTTTCGTTGTCTTCATACTGTGATACTATTAAGGTCTTTTATCTTTATACTTTTCTTGCTCTAACTCTCCTGAATCACTGGCTTACTATCAAAGCGAAGAGCATGGCACACACTAAGCACACTATGTGCTGTTCTTGCAGTCATCTGAGACTGGACCTGGTCACCTCTGCCATATGAAGTTTGACAAGTGATGGATGTGGCATGATGCAAAATCATCCAAGGGCAACGTTTTAATTTTGCAGAAAAGACTGATCTCATCAGGTCGCAGGGTTTTAATATATAACAATGTCCAATGTCTGCATGTATTACTTACTAGCAGAGAACCCGGCGTTGCTTGGACTGGATAGTACCCAGAGAAGGGGGAAATGTGGAACCTGGAATTCATGGTAACAGCAGGATTTGTAGGTAAAGGAAAAAAGCAGGTGAAGCTCATCCAAATAAACGTAAAACTTAGTGTAAAAAGACACAATAGAAAAGTTAGAAAAGATCGAAAAGATTTCCGGAATGCGAAACTGATGGGGGACGGCTTACAGTTGGCAGTTTTTCCTGTGGGGTGTATAGCGAACAGACAAACAGACATCCTCTTTTATATATATAGATTAGATTGGCTTAATGTAGACATGTTCATAGGCTCTGTAACAAAAGCTTTTTCATGTGACACTTCACCGCCATATTAATGAGCAGGATGCTATAGTAATTAAATTTCAGGGAAGATAATTTACAGAAAAAAGTAAATAGATACTAAGATTATATTATCAGTTTAATAGCTTATGGTTTGCAGAAGATGAATAATGAATAAAACATTAAAAATACCCTTTAGCAAATTGTCTTCAATTTGTATATCCAAATTGAACATATGGTTGTAAGATAAATATATAATAATAACAACAACAACAACAACAACAACAATAATAATAATAATAATAATATGATATAATAATAATAGCAATAATAATAATGGACTATAAGTTTAATACTATAGGAAATTGTATCATTGTTTATACAATAAGACCTGGGTCAAACACAGCCGCCAATTATCACTGGATTCTTTAAATTATAGATCCAATACTGTTTGGTTGCTTTTGTCATTTTTTCTACATTGAAATAAACAGAACATTAGTCCAAACTCAACACAGAGTATTTCAGAGTCTAACATTAGAATTGTATGGTATTTCATAAGATGAAAGTAATGTTCCATGTTCAGAGGCCATGTGACATGTTCACTGTAAAGCTACTGTGCAGAAAAAGGCCAGGGACAGTATTCCCTACTGCTGGAAATAAGTGTGCACTGTGTAGTGTTCAGTCTGTGATTGGACGACTGCTCTCCACATAGTTGACCAAAGAACTGACCTCATTTTGGACAATCCAAAGACAGACCCTTTAATTTAAATAGATCTGAATTGCAGTGTGTGTTGTGGGACAGTGTGTGAGTGCTTACAGTCAGCTGTAAAATGCCATGTTTTATTATTGGGAATTTTAATGTAGTTGGCGAAATGAAGGGAAAGCCATGTCGCTGGATGAAATCTGAGTGTCCAAGAGCCGCTCTGTTTAGTCGTCTCGTCTGGACAGGAAGTGGAAATGGGAGCATTACCATTATGGGTAAACCAGACGGCTGAGCATGAAATGAACAGACATACCACCACAGTTTATGAGTACTGTTTTTTTCGGAGTACCAATTTAAACATACGTGCACAACAGCACAACTGTTTTCAGTTAATTTGGTTGCAAATAAATAAATACTTTGTTTCTGATATGCCAGTTCTGTGACTTCACCAACATATTAATCAGCAGGATGCTATAGTAATTACATTTCAGGGAAGATAATTTAAGAGAAAAAAGTAAATAGATAGAAAGATTATATTATCAATTTAATAGCTTATGGTTTGCAGAAGATGAATAATGAATAAAACGTTAAAAATACCCTTTACCAAATTGTCTTCAATTTTTATATCCAAATTGAACATATTGTTGTAAGAATTGTTATTTATATATATATATATATATATATATATAAACACAAACAACAACAACAATAATAATAATAATAATAATAATAATAATGTTATTGTTGTTGTTCACACATCCCAGTTTACCAGAAAACTCTGTGCCTGAGAACCCTCTGGATCTACCCCTTATCTAGAACTAACAAGAAGCTTCACTAAACAAATGTGTTTTCAGGCTGCACTGAGATTGTGTCTGCATTTCGAACAATGTTTAGAAGATTATTTGCATCATTTGATGGAGACCCAGTTCAGATTAGATCAAATGGAAGTGATGTGCACACTGTGTGATTCTATCAATATCAGTTCCATTTCTGTTCTACTACAGCTCTTTTATCTGGTTGGATCAGACAAATTCCTGAATTCACCAAGGGTTCACTTGTTAAAACTGAGAACTGACCTCAACCTGAACACCTCATGACTTTATAAAAACAAAATTCTGATGTCATTGTATTAAAAATGAAGTTCAATTGCTATTTCCATCACGTTCCAGCTGCTATTCTGAGAAAATATTCCCTGAACTCTATGAAACAATGTCATTTAGAAAGTATGGCTGAGTCGGTATTCATATTCATACAGAGCCAGGCAGGCTGTGTATGTGTGTGTGTGTGTGTGTGTGTGTGTACAGTTGTGCTCATAAGTTTACATACCCTGACAGAATGTATGATTTCTTAACCATTTGTCAGAGAATAAAACCACTGATGGTTAGTGTTTGTGATATTTATTATCAACAGTGTTTACTCTTTTTAATCCCTACACAAACTACTCAAATGATCCTGATCAAAAGTTTACATACCCCAGTTCTTAATACAGTGTGTTGCCCCCTTTAACATCAATGACAGCTTGAAGTCTTTTGTGGTAGTTGTGGATGAGGCTCTAATATGATAAAGTTGCACATTCTTCCTCCAGTTCCTGTAAATTCTTGGACTCTTGCATTTACTGCACATTTAATAAACTACTGCACTCATCTTGCCATCAATTATGACCAACTTTCCTGTGCCTTTGTAGCTCACACATCCCCAAACATCAGTGATCCACCACCATGTTTCACAGTAGGAATTGTGTGCCTTTCATCATAGGCCTTGTTGACTGATCTCTAATTGTAGCGTTTATGGTTGTGGCCAAAATGTTTAATTTTAGTCTCATCACCCAAATGGCTTTGTGCCAGATGGTTTGAGATTTGTCTCTGTGCTGTTTGACATATTGTGGGAAACTTTGTGGAATTTGCATAGTAATGGTTTTCTTCTGGCAACTCGACCTTGCAGCCCATTTGATTTCAAGTGTCTCCTTATATTGAAACAGCCTCACCACCTTTTTTTCAGTGAGTCCTGTATTTTAAAGTTACTTGTGGGTTTTTCTTTGCATCCCAAACAATTTTCACACCTGGCAGGTGTGTCTGAAATTTTAATTGGTCTACCTGACTGTGGTTTGGTTTCAACAGAACCCCTCATTTTCCACTTTTTACTTTGAACATGACTGATTGGCTTTCTTATTTCCTTTGATATTTTCTTATATCCCTTTTTTATAGAGTTCTACTACCATTTTTACAGATCCTTTGACAATAATTTTGCTTTCCCCATGACTTAGAATCCAAAGATGTAAGGGTCTGTCAGGAGTCCAAAAACTCACTGACCTCTAACACCAACCCATTAATTGCAAGCAAACAGATCACAGGTGAAGATGGTTCCTTTAGTAACAGTTTAAACCCATTTGTGTCATGTTGTGTGCATTTGATAGGTCCAAATCACCAGGGTGTGTAAACTTTTTATCAGGGTCATTTGGGTAGTTTATGTTGTTGTTATGATTTTAAAAGAGTAAACACAATTGTTTGACAATAAATGGCTTCTGCCAAAGAGAAACCATGAGTGAATGTTTTCGTGTTATCATTCATATTCTCTGACAAGAAATAATACATTCTGCCAGGGTATGTATACTTATGAGCACAAGTGTGTGTGTGTGTGTGTGTGTGTGTGTGTGTGTGTGTGTGTGTGTGTGTGTGTGTGTGTGTGTGTGTGTGT
>JBBIGC010030024.1:0-12255 GCA_037576955.1 Lepidarchus adonis
TGTAAAGTTGCTTTGTGACAATGTCAGTTGTAAAAAGCGCTCTATAAATAAAATTGACTTGACTTGACTTGACTTTTTATTTTTTAATCCTTTATTAATCTTCATGGGGAAATTTACTCTCTGCATTTTACGCATCTGAGGAAATAAAAACTCGGCCAAAGCAGTAGGCAGACACCGTAACAGGGCCCAGGAAACAGTAGGGGGTTAGTCAACACTACTGCTGCTTCCTGGAACCAAACCCACAACCCTTTGGTCACAAACCCACTTCTCTTACCATTAGGCCTAGTTTCCCCCTGTTGTGAAGAGGTGGTGGGTGGGATTTGAACTCATGGTGAGTAGATTGTGTCAAAGTAGATTTTGAAGCGATGTGGACTCTAGTCATGGGACATGGACATGAATCAGGCTTGAGACCCAAAATTTGGACAAAATGCAAACTTAAATTCTACAAAATTTGGACAAAATGCAAACTTAAATTCTACAAAATTTGGACAACCCGACAAAAAAAATGCAAACTTAAATTCTACAGTGAAATTCACCGTTGTTTTGCTGTCTTTTCTATAAGCTATAGTCTGTGCCGCCATTTTTATGTTTTCATACTAGCGACTTCTCTTAGTTTAATTATAGTTGGGTAGAGTCACTGACCAGCACAGATGGTGATTTCCCTGTTCAGACACACCTGGTTCGACTCACCTGTTAATTACCAGGTGTAGGGAGTGTGTTTGGGGAGGGGAACTGCAGTGTGTCATTGGAGAACATGCAGCAAGTGAAGTAGCTAGTCTGTCATTATCATCACCTGGAAGCCACAGAACTTTGACTCGGGAAGTTGAATGTTGAATGAAAGGTGCCCCTCCTCAAATAAAGCACTTAATCAACAAATCCTCAGCTGTAGCTGTACAGTTCTGCAATGTTACTGTCACATTGGTGGTAAATAGAAGTCAAAAAGTTGTGGGTTCAAGTCCCTGAACCAGATTGAAATGCCCTTGAGCCAGGAATCTATCTACAAATGACACAGGTGAGACCAGACAGCGCTGAACATGAACATATAAAGAGTCTGACACAAGGGTTCAATGCTCGAATACGGACAGTGGCCCATTTCCGGTTTATTGCAAGCTCTCAAAAGAGCTCTAAACCAGTGCACCCCCAACTGACGTAGCACACACAAAGCATTCAGCATCCGAACACCACTCCCTAAGCTGAACTGTGGATGGCTGGGCTCAACGAGTCAATACCCAGAGCACTAAACAAGATGGAGGTGAGTCCAGCCATCCACCCCAAAACCCACAAAACTACCCAAAATACCCCATAACACACATGCACAACATCTCCCCACACCACAAACACAATAAACTCCCCAAAGCAGTCTCAAATACACAAACGCAGTCACTCCCATGATGCTTTGCGGCACCCAAGCCAACCAACCCCCAGCTCCGTTACAATACTGTATGTGTCCGGGAGAGGATTTTGACATTCTACACCTTAATTTGCCACCTCTGCTCAGTCATTTACTTTTTTATTAATTGTAGCACAATCCATTTATCCATTGTGTGTAAAAGACGACATACATCGACAGCATCCCTGCTATCATCATATTACGGGTTCAGTGTTAAAATGGCATTAAATTTACAGAAGAATCCTTTCTGATTCGTGGAGCCCAGAGCTGTAACTAAACAGGATTAAATGGCATTTAGTCAGTATGCTGCCCCCTGCTGAAACCCCATGGAGATCAGGTCTGCAAACTGTTGCTAAAAGAAGCTCAAAAAACACTATTTTCCACAGTCTTTAATAAAAAATGATTATTAAAAAAAATAATTAAATTAATAATTTAAATTTACCATTTTATCTTTTTATTTTGCAGTTTTATCTGGCATGTAAATTTTGCTTTTATTTCTTATATTATTGCTTATGTTGTGTATTGCTTTTTAATGCTCATTTTGAATCTCCAAAGCACATTTAATTACCTGTATGATAATGTGCTATATAAATAAACTTTCAAATACAGACCTATTTATCGACCACAAACTGAGGATAGCACAGTAATAACACTGAAGTTTGAAATCTGAAACATTTATCTGTCACTTCTCTCATGTAACTTTAATTTTATTTATTTATTTTATTATCCCTTATAGTCCCAAAAGTGGGAAATTTATTCTGTATCTCTGCATGTAACCCATCACACGTGCACACGTGGAGCTCAAGGGTTCCTCAGTGGTGCCTGAGCTGGGACTAGAACCTGCAACCTTCTGATCCCAGGGGCAAAGTCCTAACCACCAATAATATAATATAAGATCTTATAATATAATAAGCAGAAAACACACAGGATATGCACTATAACTTATACAAAGCTCCAGAACGTCTGTATCCCATCCCACTTGTACACTTGCACATTTGTTTATATTTGGTTATTGCACTATATAGGTTTGGTAGGGTTTTTGATAAGTTTTTTTTATATTTCTTAAATTTCTTATTTCTTATATTGTCTATTTCTCTATTGTGCACTATTGTTGTTTGCTTTCAGATTGTTTTTAAATTGTTTTTAATGTGTTATCAAAAAGCAAAAAGCATTTCGCTACACATCATACTGTGTATGACTGTATGTGACAAATGTAATTTGAATTTGAATGTTTTGTTCTTGTATTTCTTGTTTTTAGGGGATCTATCATGACCACAACCTCTTACAGAAGCATCCATTGAATATCCTGTTTTGTTAGCCATCAAATTACATTTCCTGACCATGAACGGGCAAAATAATTACAAAGAAATCATCTGTGGAGTCCAGATGGGATCAGAGTCACGGTTTCCAAATGGCCTGGGACACACAACCTTTTCTCTGAGGTGTAGACAGCTGGGATCAGCTCCAGCTTCCTCATGAATAAGTGGTTTGGAGACTGGAAGGGTGAATATAATCATTGTGTTGGATGAATGGATGTTGCTTCAAATACTGAACAAGCAAATTGGTCCTTCAAAAATGGAATGAAGCAACAGAGAGAAAAGAAAATGGACTAAAATATTACATTTCAGGGATGAAACGTCAAGTACGCTGACATCTTTGAAATCTACGACATGATCCTATATTACACTGGCATAGAAGAAGCCAATTCTGTAGAACAGAAGAAAACTGTGTTGCACGGTTCTACACTATACTTTCAGAGTGTTCCATCGTATTAGTGTTATATATTCTACGAGTATAGATGCATCAATGATGGCATAGAACTTTAACATGGCAGCGTATTGTCCTTACACAATCATTTACAAAAATGGTTCTTTAAGACCAAATATGACTGTCAATATGAGACTTACAATTGTCTCCATCACATGTAATATGCAATATTCATATTTTCTTTCACTTTCTGTGCAATATTCCTCTGTGCAATATGTTCCTGTGCAGTATTTCTTGTCTTTCCTACACAGTTTACATTTTAACATGCACCTTATTCGTGGTACTCATGTAGATACTTTTTACGTTTTTATATAATATTTAATTTTGTCTTATTTTATTTTATCTTATCTGTAACTTTCTAAAAGTAACTTCTTATTTATTATTTTTCTAAGTATTCTGTTTGCTCTCTTTTCTGCCGTAACGCTGTGAAATTTCCCACTTGGATTATCTTATCTCAACATAAATGATTGGTTAGCACTGTCGCCGCACAGCAAGAAGGACCTGGGTTCAATTTTTGGGTCGACCACAGGTGTCTGTGTGGAGTGTACAAGCTCTCCCTGTGTTTGTGTGGGTTTCCTCTGGGTTCTCTGGTTTCCCCCACTGCCAAAAGGCTTGTGGTTTAGCTTGACTGGCTACTCATAGGTGTGAGAGTTTGTGCCTTGTGATGGGTTGGCTTCCTGTCCATGGTGTAACCACACTCTGGTCCATGGTCTGCTGGGATTGGCTCCAGTTGCCCTGAGATGGATTTGGACAATAAATGAAGGATCTTTGGTGCAGAGGCTGACCTCTATCTTCTAAGCTTGCTCAGAAAATTGTTTTAATTTTTCTTTTTAAAAAATCCCACAGCCTTTAGATAACAGAGGATCTATTTTTATTTTCTTGTTGTCTTATGTTTTATCTTCTTTGACACTGCACTTTTTGTCTAATATGCTTTTATGCTATTTATTATAATCAGAATAAAAAAAAACTATTGATGCTGGAGGATTTTTCCCCAAAATGCAATAAAAGCAACATTTGTGATATTAATTTGTGTGAAACTTTTCAGAAAAACAATTAAGTTGGTCATTAAAATTATAGATTTTCTTGTCCTTTTGTTGGTTAAATACATGTTGGCATGAATTGACAAAGATTTGTGTTTTAATGCATGAAGAATATCCTTTTCTGCATATATAAATTATATGTGATCCTGAAGTGTTTGCCTGCACCTGCTTTTTAAGATCACAAATAAAAATTGTGCAAAAAAAACCCATCTAACAATAGAAGATACACTGTGGCTTAACTAGTCTTGGCCTTAGACCAAGGTGGTCTTGACTACAGCGCTAAAGTTAACACTGCTTACATGGTTACCATTAGCTTTTATTTATAGGGATAAACAGAAATATTTTTTTCTTTACAAAGTTTCTGCACAAAGAGAGAAAAATTAGACTATTGGAGAAACTAAAAATGTCCAGCCCACAGCTCTTAATTTAGCCCAAGATCTCAACATTTGAGAGGAAGTTTCACAATGTTTCCTTCCACAGAAAAACAGCGTAACCAAGGCATTTTTTATTTAAAACATAGAAATAATGTCTGTAGTGCACAATTTACAGTAAAACTCTTAAAAATGTGTTTCCAGAAAAGACAGTCATAATGAACTAAGACTGTCACAATTGATTTTGAAAATAGTTTATAAAAATAGCATTAACACATTAAAAATAAATGATTTCCTTCAAGCAACGCTGGAGGTTCTTTTAGCTTTTCTCTCGGAGGGTCTTTAGGGAACCAAAAATGATCTTTTGCTGGCCATTCTGACACCATGAATTTAAAGATTGTATTTAGTTACATTTATTTAAACTTGCTTTTCAGTTATGAACAATTATTTCAGTTATTTTCTTGCAAAAAATCTCATTCTTGTTTCCCCAGTCTAAGGCACAAACTGCAGTTCTGGAGAGTGTTTCCAAGGCAATGGTTCTGCACCGCACACTCACATTGTTTACATCAGGAAAGGGGGAGGGAAGCTGTAAAATGATACACTTGTGTTTTACATCACCTTTTCAGCAGATCTGAGAACAGTTGTGGAATTTGCTCAGGAGGACGCAAGCGGGGTTTGTAGGAGGGGTTTACAGAACTTTGCAAAACTTTCAGTTAGAGTCTGTGACCATTGCATTCCGAGAAAACCTATAAAAAAAAAACACCCCCTACACCCCCCATGTGCTCTCCAAACAAGGACTGGACGAGTGTGTGTGGGGGGGGTTGGGTTGGGTCATTCGGGAAGTGCTCAGAGTGACCAGCCCTCTGTCAAGTGGGGAAAAAACAGGATGGAACAATATGAATCTGACATTCAGAGGATGAGGAAATGGAATTGCAGTTTAGATATCAAGCCTTAGAATTGGACAGTTCCTACTTTTGCTATGTTGATGATGATGATGATGATGATGATACGCCTTTGTCAGATACACTTTTACATGCACTGAAATCGGACCTTCCTGTATATATACACAGACATTTGGGAAGACGGGTCATTGCAGAGTTAGCAGAGAAATGAGAAATTTTGGGACAATATGAGGAAGAGAGAGGAAGAAAAGAAAGAACTTCTTTCACACTGTCCCATCAGGCTAAAAAACGCCTCACAACAAAGCACATAACACACGAAAATCTGCAACAGCGAGGGAAAAAGGCAATGACGAGTCCATGTGAGCCGAAGCCATCGTTCCTGACAGCCACCCGGCGCCAGGTCAGACCCGTCCATCCCCCACTTCAGGAAGAAAGAGGAAGGAGGCATTGGATGGAAAGCCTGGCATTCCAGTAGATTTCACAATCAGCCGTCCACCCCAGTGTCATTGGGGGGAAGGAATGCAGAGTGTCACGCTTATCTCGGAGTATTTCGTCTCTGGCCGGGGATGGGCGGGGGTTCAGGGATGCCGAAAGGGTGAAATGCTTTTAGGACGGATAAAAATTACATTTTCACTTTACCCTAATGTCCATCACTGGTCACCACGATAACCTTGCACCAATATCATCTCCATTTTCCAGTCAATGAGCAAAGTCTGTGTGTTTACCGCTCTGCCCACCCCTTCAATCAAATCAGTCAGCTTTTGGGGGGTGTGAGCCGTGACCTCTTTTTTAAGTCGTCGATATGCCAGAACCCCTGTTATAAGTTCCAAAAAGATGAATGTCCTCCACATCCTCCATGGAAAGAGTAGCCAGGCACACGATGCGCCATTTCGACCATGCATCCATCGTGTACCCCGCCGCCAACGTTCCAGGAAGACAGTCCGGTCTCCCGAACCGATACTTCTCGTCGAGAAGAGGGTGTCAATTGCATTCAGAGACCAATTGATCAAATCCATCGTTTAGTTTGGACAGCAAGGCAGAGAGTCTCAGACAGAACAGACGAGACAGAGCGCGAGCAGGATAGATAGAAAGGAGAGGAGAAAATATATATATATATATATATATATATATATTGTCACAAATTGGCATTTAATTTGTCAGAACAACTTAAATGTACACTACCTGGTTTTGTTAAAGTGCCAAGGTAAGATTATGTGGCAGGTGAAAATTAAGACCATGGAACCACCACCCAACATGATGAAGCATTTTTACTGAGGCCATGGTTCAGTCCAGAGCCTCCCAAATGGAAGGCGAAAGTTCTACCACTGAACCATTGAATGCAACATGGGTTTAGCAGAGCAGAAGTGGAATTTCAGAAATGCTATGCAGCATCATGGTTCCACCAACACCTTCCTCTCTGTGTGTGACAGAAATTACTTAGTGACTTAATGATAGAAGCAAACCAATAAGGCCCATCACCACTTGGGACACCATAACAACCACTTTGGAACCCTTACTTGGCATCCCAGAGTGACCGTCAAGCATCAGCTTAGTAAACACCTGGAATACCATAGTTACAACATAGTAACGCTCCTAGAAAACCATAGCAAACAAGCCATCAGCTCAGTTACTGCAGATACTGTCCTAATGGTCACATGAGAGTCGCTGGTTTAGTCCCTTGGAAGAGTGGGAACAATGTGGGTGGGGTGAGTGTCCTCCCACCTGCAAAGCTGAAGTGTCCTTCAGCAAGGTACCTAACCCCCCAGATGCAGATGTGCTCCTGGTATATACATGAGTGTCGTGGACAAGGAGGACGAATCCAAGTGTGTGAGCACCACAAAATCTGAGGAAAAAATAAACCTTTGCTGGTTAGTTAGTATATTAAATCATACTTCACTACTACAAAATGGTTGTTTTTGAACAAACAAAGTACTATGTGATATGATTAGAGTAACGAAGTACGTTTACTGGAGTACTGTACTTAAGTACAGTTTTTGAGTATCTGTACTTCACTTGAGTAGTCTTTTTTTTGGGAAACTTAACTTTCACTTCACTACATTGGAAAGACAAAACCATACTTTTTACTTCACTATATTTCTTTCAAGGTTCTCGTACTCATAACTTTCAGAGAGAACGAGTTGATGGCGGAGCCCTGCCTTTCAAAATAAACTTTACCGCACACGTGAGACCATGTAACATAAAAGACGAGTGAATCACGAGCCAACGAATACACTACAGTGCAGGAAGTGTGGGGTAAAACACATCATTGAGTAAAGGGTGTTAGCCCTATATATATATATATAAATAAAATGTTTTTTAGATAAATATAGATTTTTTTCAGGCCTTACTCCAATGATGTCTTAGACTGAATGGAATCAGCCAGAGTTACATAGTCTAAACATAGTCCCTAACCTTTCTCTTTTAGCTCTTTTAGCTTTTCAGTGGGTAGTCAGTGTCGTACTTTTTAAATGGACAGTCCGATTTTGGTTTTTTACTTGGTCCAGCTACCCCACTCATTCTTTAGAAGTAACTAAATTGAAAGCTGCTAACTCTGAGCATGAGCGGTGACGCTTTTTACAAAAGAAGAGACTGGCTGTCAATCAACTTCCCAACACCACAGTGGGGATGGATGATAGACTTTTTTAATGACATGCGATCTACCCCACACTACCTGTACTGTAGTGTCTTCTGTGTCCTGTGGTTCACTCATTTTTGCGCGTACCTTTGCAATCGACCAGTAGATCATGATCAATGTATTGGCCATCCCTGACAACTTGCCACCGTCCAGGAATTGCTGTTCTGAAACTGTGGCTCTGCAGTCACACAGATACGATCTCAGAATTTGTATGAAAATTTTGTCCATGAGTTTTTTTAAAACATACACAGCAACGAGTTTAATGTAATTCTGCTATAAACAGTGTAGAAATGTATTTTGCCCATGTCACAAATGATAATGTGTATCTCGTCATCTGAATTCCATTTTGAAAAAGCCCCCAGAAACTACAGCAGTGCCTCCAGCAGAACAGGAAGCCTTGCGCTCCTCTGATTTAACACTGTAGGTCACAGAAAGCTCCAGTTACACATGCTGTTGCGTTTTACTACGCCCTACATGGTCATGCCCGCATTCCAGCTACTCTGTGGGTAGAAATGAATTGGTTAAAGCTCAAAAACAATGTACAGCAGATAAAAGGCAGGATGAGGCTTAACAGACTTCCAGAAAAATGTCTTCAGTGCATTTTTCCTAAACCTCGGTCGAAGAAAACAAACTCACAAGTATAATGTAGCTCTTGTGAGCTCGGCGCAGCTAAACTGAGGCTTGAGAGGAACGCCATGCAGCCTTCTTCACATGAGCACCAAATCAAAAGCTTTGTTTACATCAGACTTCGTCAGCTCCATACTCAGAAGAATGCAGATGGGGGTGAAACTCAAACACAGACCAACGTCCTTATTCTTTCATAACACAGCTGAACTGGTTTAAGAGCTCACGTGGTCTTTTTCCGATGTTCAGTTACAGTGGTTTGTATGTACTGTATCTGTAGCATAGATTAATAATTTTTGATTCTCTTTATATCCTGTGCATTGTGTTGCTTTGGTATCTACAGACCCTTTCACTCCTATTTTATGCAATTCTTTTTTATTAAGTATTATATCTGTACTTTTCAGGACAACTAATATAAATCTATGGTTTATTCCAACAAGCGATGGTTGGCAAAACATTTATTGAAATTAAATCAAAGCAGATTTTGAGACAACTGATGCTTATTTAAAACAGCCTTCACAAATGTTTGTTAGTTTATGTCAGTTATAATAAAAGGCTGGAATGCTGTTATGGAGCCTTATAAATACTGTACTAACTTAAAGTAAAGGTGTTATTTTTTTAGGGCAATATTACAAGTCGTTCTGCACTAATTCTATTTATCACTTCATTCTGAATCTTTTTAAAAAATAGAATGGAATTCGACATGCATGGTTTTGCAAGGTTTGAATGCATTCATTGACGACAGAGTAATCTTTTTGGTATAAGAAATATGAGAATGTGTACAGAATGCTAAAAAAAAAATAGAAAAAAAAGACCCTGTTGATTATTAGGATAATTTCCGTATAGACCAAGCCACTTTACAATGCAGGTGTAAACCCTCCTAAGACACATTTATAACATATACATACAGCAGGTAAAATAAGTATTGAACAAGTCACCAATTTTCAATTTCAATCCAGTCCACACATGCAAAGAAATCAAACCATATAAATACATAAATTAAATGTGTAATAAAGTGCATTGACACAGGGAAAAAGAATTGAACACATGAAAAATGGAAGGTACAAAAAGGCTGGAAAGTGTTGACACCAGCTAATTAGAAAGCAACTCTGCCACTCAGTGCAAATTGATATCAGTTGGTAATGAGACAAAAAGGCATCTCATTACCAAAGTGTCCCACAAGAAACATCTCATGATGGGTAAAACTAAAGAGCTCTCTCAAGACCTTCAAAACCTTGTTGCAAAACTGATAGTGTTGATTACAGAAGAATTTCTAAACTACTGATGGTTCCAGTGAGCACTGTTGGGCCTGGAAGTGGAAAAAACAATTTCTCCATAAACCGGGTACGACTAGGTTCTTCCTGCAAGATTTTAGGCAGAGAAATGAAAAGAATTACCAGACGAGTTGCCCAAGAGCCAAGGTGCACTTGGCTTCTGAAAAAAACCTGGAATTGTCAACTACAGAGAAATGAGAAATTTTGGGACAATATGAGGAAGAAAAGAAAGAACTTCTTTCACACTGTCCCATCAGGCTACTATTGTCAACTATTGTTACACTACCATGGCCTGTATGCACACTTACCATGCAAGACTCTGTTGCTGAAGGAAAAGCAAGTTGAGCGTTTAAAATTTGCTGACCAACATTTAGACAAACCTGTGAAATACTGGGAGAATGTAGTCAGTCAGATGAGACTAAAATTGAGCTCTTTGGATGCCATAATAGACACCATGATAAAAAGCACTGCATCACCCCCAAAAACATCAAAACAACAGTGTCGTTTGAAGGTGGATGCTGTATACAGCACTGGTTCATATAATTTAAGGAGGGACGAATGGAAACATTCTTGATAAACAATCTGATGCCATCTACTAAGACGATGCAGATGAAAGTTTCAGCAAGACAATGATCCCAAACTCACAGACAAGGAAACGCTCTAGTGCTTTCAGAGAAAGCTGCAAGAATGGCCCAGCAAATCCTGACCTGAATTCTACAAAAAATCTATGGTTCAAAGAAGGGCCAAAGGAACCTTCAGGATGTGAAGACTGTGTGGAAGGCAAAATTACACTTGAGCAATGAATGCGGCTAGTTTCTCCATACAGGAGGCGTCTTCATCACCAACGAAGGTAATAAATACATATCAGTAAGCATTAGTTCAGGAGGTGCTGCATATTACTGCAGTGTTAATGCATCCACCTCTCCAAGATGCATCCAACAACTCCGACCAGTGCCACTTCTGTGAAAGTGCCTCCCCCTGCTGTTTTGCTAAAGGGAAAGAGACCATCCCTTGATACAGAATGCTGCCCCCTGTATCACCTCCTGATGTGAATTTTCCTTCTGAATTCAATTTGAGATCCGTAGCCAACTGTGGATGAGCCAGTGAGCTTAATTAAAGCACCAGGTTGGTTAACCTTTACCTCACTTCAATGTGATTCACACCTTGTCTTCTGGTTACTATTTCCTGTCTCTTCTTAAACAGAAAAGAAAGGTAGAAGCAGCACAGGTGATTGGTTGTTGCACATGAGCTGATTTGCATGCTATTTGCCATAAAATAAGAGTCCAGTCTGGCTGAATGGAAACACATTTGACTACCAAGGGTAATCACATGTGGCTAAAGGTAACATGAGATGTGCAGTTGTAAACAGGGTCATGTAGAGATGATCAGACTTATTTTCATCAAGACATCTTAGCACAGAGGTAACTAGGTACTCAACATCTATAAATGTATGAGTAAAAAAACACTATAACGTCACTATATGGGTTTTGCAGACATCACACGAAGCAGGAGCACATGGTAGGCTAGTTACGCTAAAACGCTAATAGCTAGCCTAAACTTAATTTACAGTTTGTCGCAAAAGTTAACAGATGTGAGTTAGCTAGCTACTCATAATTAGGATCCAAATAATACTGTTTTCTATTACAGCTACAGAAAAAAAGAAAAACATCAGATAGATTTGAAATATAGCATCATCACTCGCAGGACTACGTTCACACCACACTAGCACATTTAGTGAATTTTCTGTTGAGAATTGAAGGACATTGAAGTGTCGGTTGTCATTGTGTTTGGCAAACTCCAGCCCTGTTTGTAACACAGTAAGATTTGGAGGCCATGTCTGTTAATGTCAGTCTGTAAATATCAAGCTAATAACCCACCACCAAACTAAATAGCAACTGCAGCCTTAAAACAGGCTAATAAATAGCAGCTCACGAGTCACCGAAGTTGTAGCCCTACTATCGGGAGAGCGACTTACTCTTAATGTAGAGCAGAAAATTTGGAGGTTAAATGTTTCTCTTTGTCTACAGGAATAGGAATACATGTTCAATACAGGTTTATTTAGAGTTCATTCTGATTCTATGGCACAATATCCCTCCATCCAAAATCAACTAAAAACTGATTCCCCTTTTGCTGCCAAAGATCCCAATAAAAAATGTTTAATGAAATACTATTAAATTAATAATAATAATAATAATAATAATAATTTGAATTTATATAGCGCCTTTCACAAACTCAAGGTCGCTTTACATTGC
>JBBIGC010030071.1:0-12253 GCA_037576955.1 Lepidarchus adonis
CTCAAGACTGAACTATTCCACGACTACCTCAGCATCTAAACACTTATATATATGAACAGGACATGTTAACTATGCTGTAGCACCTGCCGTCTGTTTAGAATTAATCATATGCTCTTAACGATAATGTAGAAATGTGTTTCACTTTCAAGTAGTAATGTTGTAGCACTTATATTCACTATTGTACCACCTGCACTGTTTTTATGACTAAGAAGATTAAGTTGAACTCCCTGTAACTCACACAGTGTTGTCATGTCTGAATTTATGCTTGATTGTTCCTGTACCTGGAAGTCGCTTTGGACAAAATTAATGAATAAACGTAAACGTAAATGTACAGGAAGCACTGCGCCAATACTAAATGTATGATACTAAAATTAACAGTCATTAAAGGAATGGAGGAAAAAAAAATACCCAGACACAAAAAGCAGATGTCTACCTCCACAATGACAATGGCCTCCACTTGTTACAAATGAGGTGAGTGGACACAATTGCCATATTTGATCACCCAGTTCCTCTGACCTGGTTGCGAGTACTCATAATGGTGAGAAGTTCCACCATTTTATCAGTTCCATTTCAATATTGTTTTGAACACAAAGACAGAAACAACTTTTCATTGGTCATTGAGAGAGGAAATCAACCAAAGCACAAATATGTACCTTTTACCTATAAGCACAAATCCATTTCAATAATGCAACAATCACCAAAAGTATTCCATCAAATGACGGCATGTAATACTATTATTAGCACTATATATGGCATGTCATATATTTTCATATTTTCATTTTGTTTTGCAGATAGAAAAATATATCTTGATCTGCAATAAAGAAAATTTAAGGGAGATGTTAAAATCTGAAATATAGGCTGTTGGAGGGGAGGGAGATTTCAGGAGTTGGTGCACAAACACATTGCAAGTATGAATAAAAAACCCACATACACAAAGCAGAACAGGGCAATGATAAATAGGGCTGGTATTGCCAACAACCTCACAATGGTAGAGATGCAATGAAAATTCGTCCAATGAAATTCATCGGCCAAAAATGCAATTACGTTTTTTTGCCCGAAAGACTTTTAAACATGACAGAAACAGGATCGTGTGATGACGCAGGCAAAAACCGGTCAGCACGTGCTGGCATGCCATGCCAAGCGACCTTGGGTTTATGAAAGGCGCTATATAAATATTACTATATAACTTATTATTATGTATGCGTATTTCAAAATTGCAAGCTGTATCTGTAGGTCTTTACTTGCTAAGCACGTAATGATGGCATTTCATGAGGGGGTTCATCTGTGGAGACTCAACGTCAGGATTAATTTATTATATGAAATCAAAACATCACGATCACCATGCTGATTATGAGATGAAAGCAGCACAGAAGAGGAATGTTTCTCGCAGCACACACACTCCCTTTGTGGCGGACTTTTTTGAAAAGGCAAGAAAATTTTCCAGCCATTGTGCCAAAGCTACATGCATTACACAAATGATAAGGGAATTCACTGCCTTAGATGATCAGCCTGCGATGGGTTGGCCTCCGGTCCAGGGTGTACTACTCTGCCTCAGCTCGTAGTCTGCTGGGTTCGGCTCCAGCTTCACCCTTGACCCGAAATGGATTAAGCAGTTTGGATAATGGATGGATGGACATGATCAGTCGTTCTCTTTTGTAGAGGAAGTTGGAATTCGTAGGCTTATCGAGCATTCTAGTTGCCGACATTTCTCAGACATGTGAACCTGAACTATATGATGCATTTTGTAAGTAACGTCCATGAGCTTATAGCTGCAGACATTTCAGCCATCAGCTGAAGCTCAGACGTCAGCCTCACCTTTTGGCTCAGCCTATATTGTGTATTATTGGAATGTCAGCATTCTAATAATTTCAAACTTGACCTGAGTCCGTGCTAAATAAATATAGTGAAAGTTGTGTGATTTATTCTTTGAAGCATGAATTTTAATTTAGGCAATTGCAATGCCTTGACCTTAGTGAGGTATGTACACTGTCCAAGCCATAATAGCAATAGTACATAAAATAGGCATAATTTTTTTGGGCCAAATTGTTTAGGTTTTCAGCCAAATGTTTTCTTATTTTTGTTTTTGGCCAAAATAAATATTTCTGTGCATCCCTACACGATACTATTCTTATCCTGATATAGGGGCAACAATACAATATGTATAATACATTTTGAATAATACCAAAAACTAATATAAAAAATGTATTCTAAAAAGCTTAACTGGAAAATCAATCCCACAATAAGAAATCTGACTAAAGAAATGTTTATACAGTACTTAATATCCAAACTCAAAATTGCACTATTTTATGGCTTCATTTACACATGTTTTTGTCCACCAGTCAGTGATCCTCATGTTCATTCAAGCAGGGGGAAGAGAAAAAAAAGGCCTCTACAACACTAGTAGGTGAAAATGTAAAAAATGCTCTAGCTTTCCTTTGGTTATAGACATTGTCCATGTGTCCTTCAGCTAATTCTCTATAGTGGCTGTAAATATATTCATGTAAGAACCAAAAAAACAATTGGCACATCTGCCATTGTTAGCTAGCTGCACTGTTTGCAAGACATACAGTAAACAAAAGCCCACCGAGCATCACACGGGAAGTTCTTCGTCTGTTTCTTCTGTGTTTCTGACATTAGGACTTCATCATTTGCTGGCGCCATGCAGTTGTAATGAGCACTTCACCATAGGGAATTTGTCCAATCACACACCAGTTACACCAATGGATAGCTTGCCAAAAATGTCCTTAAACTACCAATATGAATAGACAGCAGCATCTGTATCAATGCAGGTTTTTTCAAAGAATAGATCACAATATTTTTCTGTATAAATTTATTGAGCACAGCTCTAGTGACAAAGCAGTTCTGGACACTAAGGTAATTCCTTAAGGAAATAAAATGAAGCAAAATTCAAGAGTCAACAACATTGGGACATTTTTATATCATGGCCACACATTTCAATGAAAAGACTAGACTAATTTCAATCAAAATGTTTAAATGATTTTGTAAACTTAGTAGAGATGCACCGAAATTAATTGTTATGGCTAAAACCAAAAAACGAGGAAACGACAGGCATAAATAAATGATGACAATTTACCATTACAGTTATGACTAGGAGTGTTTACTTACTTCACTGAATTCAAGGCAATGCAATTGAATACCATGATTCAAACATTAAATCAATAAAACTATGAAAATATTTACTTAGCACTGATTAACTCAAGCCAGAAATGGTGGAAATCCTGATATTCCAACAAAGCACAATATAAAATAAAATACATTTTTAAATAAAATGTTTTACTTGGTCCCACTCCTGAATAGTCTACAGGCATAGAACTGACTGCTAAAAGATTGTAAAATTAATTATCTTCTCTCATAAAACTCGAACTTCATTAAAGTCAAGTGCACTTTAATGTTCTCTGCAGGAACAAAGTACATTCTGAAAAAGAGCTTTAAGGTATTTCCCACACAGGCAAACAAAAATTGGATAAATTAAAGTTTTCTAAGGAACCTAGGCACTTTGTAGTGGTGCTTGATTGACTTCAGTATCAGATGAAATTACTGTTTGTTTTGCCTCAGTTTTTACCTGCAGCCCAGACTGTAAAAACAAATTGTCTGGTATACACATGTTTAAAACTAGATGCAGGTGGCGTGTTTCATGTGGAGCAATGCACTGTGGACTACGTAGTGTCTGGTGGATGAAAACAGGGGAGTTGTAGTTCAGTTGGTAGCATGATGCTAGTTTAACTTGCCAGTGACAAAACATTCTCCTCCCATTCCCAATGGAAGTGGTGCGTTTTTTGATTTGTTTGCTGAAGTTTCGACTGTCGATTGGTAGTTGGGCACCTGTTTTGCAAATGCATTTTGATGTTTTTAGATAGGCAGCCCGGTTTAAGAAAGCTTTACCCAATACGCAGGTTTGTAAAATCGATGAATACACCGTGGCTTATCGTTGGGGAAATTTGGTACATGCTTTGCCAACAACCAAAGCATGATGGTCGCACTGTGTGCATGCTAGTCATGGTTTTTGCTTGCAAAATTACAACATCCACTCGTCGTGTTTAAAAGTCGTTTAGTTTAAATTTTCAGTGGCCGAATTGTCTGTCTTCAGACTTAACAGATTTATAACTCTGTCTACATCCTTTCTATTATCAATTATACAGTAATAGCTCACACTACTCCATCTAATCCATTCCTTAAGAATAGAAAGGCAGGTATTCTGGTACATCTGCAAAATGCACCAGACATTAAAGGAAACGTAGGCCCAATACTTAACCCACTTAGGAATATGGGCCAAAATTCCCTGTATGTTTGGATCAGAAAGTTCTCAAGTGTTGTAATGGGTCTGCTTGTGCAATGGAGACTCTCTAGAGAACTAGATCAGTTTCTCACCCACACCAACTCCCTATCTGTAAGGAGCTGGAATGTAGTGTGAGACTGGTAGTAAGAACACTGTTTAATGGGTTTACCACAGTTAAATTCAGTCTGTGTCAAAGCAAAGGCACAGAGAACTTTTCTGGTGCCATTTAATTCTTAACACTTTATAAGCATGAGGTAAATCAACTTGTAGAGCACCAGTATTCTGCCTGATACTAATATAGGAATATAGGAAGTCCTCAAACCTACTAAACATACAGAGGATGTTTTCATGGAATCTCAATCTACATTTGGAGTGAGGAAAGAAAACCAGTACTTATACACTTCATTGTTCCTTTTTTAAACAATGTAAATAAAGACACTGGATTCCCAACAACATGATTTCCTAAACAGAGACTGTATTCATTCATTCATTCAGAAGCATTATAGATAACTCACCATATCTCACCATTTCATATTTTAAAAAGACAAAAATAATTTTGGACGATACATTTGAAAATGAATACTCATCTCGCTAATATCAAAACTGCCCATGTCTTGACTGGTAGACCATTCATAAAATGTAACATATTATTTATACTATTTCTGAAGGTTTACTTAATTACTCCATCCCATTTCTGTGGAAAAAGCATTTCATGTGCAAAGGGATTACAGGGGCAAAATGAACTTGGCACTTTCTGACCTACTAACCTATATTACCTACAAAGCCCAGGCAGTTGGCTGCCTTTACATTGTTACTGTAATTTGTATTCATGTGGCCTTTTTGTCCATAGTACAGTAGGACTAATAAATAAAATAAATATTTTAAAATTACAACTGACAACTGAAGGTACACACTCAGTTACTGAGCACTTAACAGACAATTGACCTAAATATGTGCGAGAATTCACATTTAAAATAAAATACTAGCTGAGATAATTCAGCAAAGCGAAATGTAACCAGTATTTTGAAAATGAATGTTATAAGCTTTCAACTGAACTGAGCCTAAGGAAATGCTGCTTGTAAATAACAGTGGCACTTGTTATTTGAGTCACTTGTCTGAGAATTAGCTTTACTGCCAGACCACTGAAGGCTTTTCTCCGCCTGACAGTACCGAATCTGACTTGTAATTTGCAGTCACAAGCAAAAAGTAAACTCGAGTAAGCCTGAAACACCGACACTCACAGCAGTTACCTGACCAGTATAAGAAGATTAGTTTATAAGAAGATGTGTCTAAAAGACACAAGATTCGGTTGTATTATAGAGCTACTGTTGGTTAAATGAACAGTTGTTCAAGGCTTTGGCCCAGATTACTCCGACATGACAAAAACACTGCATCAGAGAGAGAGAGATGGATTAAAGTAATATCTCTCTCCCTCTGTGAAAGCAGTTTACAACGCTGAAGGATACCCCCCAAAAAACAACAAACTTTCAAAAACAAAACAACACTCGTGGGTAATATTATTAAGCATAATTACAAGATTAAATGTGCGGTTTGCAAACTAGTTGTGCGTGAAAACTGCTGTCTAGTTAAGTAAAGGGGAGATACAAAATAAAGCAAGTTATATAGGGAAGCTAACGTTAGCGTTAGCTTAGCATGAACGACAGCTATTCTGAGGTAAACAACCCAAGAGGAAGAAAAACGACAAAATACGCACGGAAAGAGGATGGACTGTCTTTTTTTAATCCACCATGCATGAATTAAGCAGGTTGTGCTGTGTTTTGCCAAACTGTCGCTTACCGCAGCGGTGTCCTTGGCTGAAAAATTGAGGAATTCGCTACAGAGAGCGGACGGGACTTCACGATCACTCTCAGCCGCCGCCATCTTCACTTCACTGCTGGAGCACAGGCGAAGGAAGCGGAAATCAGCCGCTCGAACAACTTCCGACGAAGAAATGGGAAAACTTTTCAGCTGATGTGATGTTTTCATTTTACTTGGACCCAATCGCTGGTACTTTAACATTCAACTGCTACAGGAAGCCTGACCAGCTTAATGTATTATTGCCTCAGAAACAATACTAGGCATCATGGGAGTGTACTGAAATGCACTATTGTTCGACTATGGTTATACATGTTCTGTGTGTTTCAGGAAAAGGAGCAACGGCGAGCAGAATGTGTGTTGCACCAGAGGTTAGGTGCGAACAGGCTGATGGTGGATGTCCAGACTACCATAGACGTGAGGAGTTTGGTAAATAATAACTAGGTCGGTCTGACCATCCATCATCATGCCTTGCTCACGGGTTATGCTGTGCGCATCCAACATCCTAGGGGACGCACTGGTATAGATTAGCCTTTTTAAAGGCTGTGTTTCAAACAGCAAAAATAAATCTGGCCAGTTCTCTGACTGGTGCAAAGAGCCTACTCGTGTGCAAGTGTGTCAGTAAGTGGTTCTCCCTCCCAGAGAATCATTACAGTATGTATGTATGTATGTATATATATATAGTATGTGTGTTATAAAGGTCATGTATGAGGTTAAAGTCAAAGTCATTAAGCTGGAGTCTAGGTAGTGTTGGCGTAGTGTTTTTATTACAGCTTTGCCCTGTTTTCCCCAAAGCAACACTATAGGAAAGTAAATGGCACCATGGTGACTATACATGCTGTCTAATAATTAATGTATTGGCTTTTTACCAACTCTCACTCATTTATCAGCTCTGTGGAGTCTTGTGAGTCACCAAAAATAACTTGAAATAGCTTTAAAGTATTATTTTTTTTATATATAAATCCATTTTTCTTGCAAAAAGGTTGCATAGGAATATCATTTACTGTTCAATCTTATACTACAATAGTCATTCACCATAGTATATGCAATGTGTGCTTTAATTTTGTATTATTTTTATTAGAGATTTTAATCCAATCCAAAGGGTCAGAACTGGAGACAGTCCTGCCACATTGTAATAGCTCAGTGTCAGTTACAGCTGAATAGTTTTAAACAAAATATTTTTTCTCCCTATTGACATCCCCCTTCGGTGGGATTCTTTGCAGAATTCCTTTAATTCAGCTACAATTGAGGGCGTTAACTGTTCTTTTATTGTCCTGCCACAGTATCTCAATGGGGTTCAAGTAAGGAGAGGGGGATTTGACCTTATGTCATTCTTGTGTTGCTACAAAAAAAAACATTGTTCAGGATTCACATATCAGATTGACGACCAGACATTCTTCTACAAGATTTTCTGAAGCAGAAGTCATGGCAAAGCATCTGACACCACTACAATACCACAGACTGTGGGTATGATGTTAATGTTTTTGACTTGTCAGTCTCCAAAAGCAATACTGGCAAAAGGTGTTATGTTCTTCATGGTTTTCTGTGTGACATTGTATTCTTTCTAACAAGCTGAAATTTAATAGGCAGGCCACTTCTGGGAAGATTCTTTATAATGCAGATGTTGGATAAATAATAAATGAAAAACTGTTTATACTTATTCTTATCCTCATATTTTAATTTATTTTGAAGACCTGCAACTTATTTATTAATTTAATTTTTGCATTATACTCACATCCCTGGTCATAAAGGTGATTTTTTCACTCTTAAATGTGCGTTTTTCTATAAAAACTGGTGCATTTTTATATGAGAGGCCATTATGCTGCGAGTGGCGCGCCACCAGAAGTGTTAGTAATCATAATTTAAGAATGTCACCTTGTAATTTTAGTGTAACATTAATTGGGAGCACTATGCAGTACATTTTAGGCTATTTTATTTTTATTCTACTCTCATTAGGAATCAGGATCAGGAATGTCTAACCAGTACAACTCTGACTCATGTCTAAATTCATCTGTATTATGTTATTAAAACTATTCTGATAATAGTTTACCCATGTTTCGGGACGTTTGTAATATTACTGCAGTAAATGTAAACAACATATAGCAGATGTTGCCATACAGGCTGTTGTGTTTAATATGTTTATTATATATTTAATATTGTGACGATTTTTGCTCATGAAATTGTTGGAGGGAAAATAATGCTCAATTTGGGACAGAGCCTGCTTTTTTTAAGCTCTTATAAGGGCTCCAAAGCATACGTGCACCCCCAACTGGCATAACAAACACAGAGAGCAGCTCACAATCTCCAGACTCTCCTGACTGCTCAATGGCTGGATCCACCGCCATGCGACCGCACTGAATCGTAAATACAGTGGCGGTGAATCCAGCCATTCACCCCAATCCCACACACAAAAACTAATTCAGTCCCACAAACACAGTCTTAAACACACCAACTAAATCTCCCCCCTAGGCCTCAGCTCTACTACAATGTAAAGTGCATGTCGTAGTAATCAAATCTTGTTAAAAGTGTGTGTGTGTATGTGGAGAGAGAAAAGCTTACCGAGGTATCTTTAATGACTTTCACCCTCTTAGTGTTTGAGAAGGACTGAGTGCACTACCTAATCACTTTCTAAGGGTTGTGTGTCTTCCACTTTTTCTTCTAATTAAAAGCTCACCTACTCAATAGGCCCACTGGGACTTACAGCTCCCAGACCTCGCAGACTTCACATTGAGGGAAATAGCAGAGCTTTGTCCTGGATACACAATCCATAACAACACATTATGTACTAATTGAAGGTTCTTCCAAGACTGTGAACATTATGTGGAGAAGCTTTAATGAAGATATTTACACTCACATATCTAAATTAACAAAAATAATCCTCTAATGAATTAGCCTAGAAAAGGCTATAAAAATAGTTCTTCTATGGCATCACACAAACTTCATAGACCCTAAAAGTAGAAATAATTAGTGTAGAATATTTTTTCTATATTATATGTTATAAGATAATGCTGTATTACAAATGTAGAAGTGATCTATTAATATTAATTCTTGAAAGAACTGTCAGGATTTATAGGCAGAAAGTATGAGCAAAGGCAATGGTGATGCTAAACAATGTTTAATTCACGTGGGAAATAGTAATATTACATACTCAGACAGGGAATATCACAGAATGATACACAGACAAGTATTTGCTTTATTGTGATTCCAGTGATAAATTAAAACAAGTTTATATATCGATATGTTAATAAAGATCTCAATATTTAATTGGGTTTCCAAATGTATTCACATGGCTGTAGAACATTAATTGATTACCGTTCCAAATCACACACAGTGGTGACACTATGATTCAGTATGAAATTGTCTTTGGCACATACATAAAAAACAAATTTTTGGAAAATGTAGAATTTTTCATAAAATGCAACTAAAACAATAATGTGTTATGTTAAACTGTTATTTAACAAATATAAGTTTAAAAAAAACAACAAGGTTTTTACGCCTGTAACACACAAAAAGTAACGCTCAAACATGGGCTGTGGTCAGATGAGTCCACCTTTCAGCCTGTTTTCGTAAAAATAGACCTTGAGGTTTGAAGATAAAATGGACCATCCAGACTGTTATCTGATCTCATTTCATTTGTCATTGTCCAACGGGCATCAGTGCCCACTGCAAGGCCTCATTCTGCACAGAGGGCATGTGCTTGACTGGTCTGCTGTCCAGATCAGTCACCTACTGAAAATATATGGAGATTCAAACAACTGCTGAACAGCTGAAGTCTTTGCAGGAGTCAATTTGTAAATTGACTGTGAAACATTAAAACTATTTTCTTTGAACTTAGGTTATTTAAAGTTTGTTTATTAAAAGTATTTGCTCATCTGCCTTTACATGCAGAAGAACACACATTAAATGACATCCCATTCTTAACCCATAGCGTTTAATTTGACATGGGCCCACCCTTTGCAGCTATAACAGCTTCAGCTCTTCTGAGCAAGTGTCCCACAAGGTTTAGAAGTTTTTCCAGAAATGATGAGAAGGTCTGGCTCGCAGTCTCCAAGCTTCTACATCCCAAAGGTGATGTATCAGGTTGTGGTCCGGACTCTGTGCAGGCCAGTCAAGTTCTTTCACAACAAACTCGCTCATCCATGTCTTCATGGACCTTGCTTTGTGCACTGGTGTGCAGTCATGTTGGAACAGGAAGAGGCCATCCCCAAACTGTTTCCACAACGTTGAGAGCATGCAATTGTCCAAAATCTCTTTGTATGCTGAAGCATTCGGGAGTTTCTTTCACTGGAACTGAGGGAACAAGCCCAGCTCTTGAAAAACAACCCCACACCATAATCCCCCCTCCACCAAACGTGGCATCCTATCATGGTACCACGCTGGAATTCACTGCACTCCTGAGAGCAACCCATTCTTTCACAAATGTTTGTAGAAGCCTAGGTGCTGGAAGTCATACACCTTTGGCCATGGAAGTGATAAGAACACCTGGATTTAATTATTTCAATGGGTGAGTGAATACTTTTGGCAATAGAGTGTATCTCTGTGATATTGTTATCTTTAATTCTTTAGGCTGTAATAATCATATAGAGAAAACATGGTATAGTGCCCTAATGTCTACTTCTATAAAAAGCTCATCTTTAGCTGCTAATTAGTGGTTAGTTCTAGTTTTCAGACATGTAGGTAGATGTCTTAGAAATGTAGTACATTAATAAATAGAACTCAGCACAGCACAGATAAGCAATGTTTCATCTTTTTGAAGCAATTGCAGAGCTTTACTTGACTAAAAGGCAGAGCCTATAATGAAACAGTATTAGCCCACTGATAATGACCTGGCTTTGCTTTGTGATGGAGACAGTTTGACAGAAAAGTCAGGGGTCCTCGACTTACAACGAGGTTCTATTCATCAGTGCGCATCGTAAGTCAAATTTTGACACAGTTCGAACCCCCATTACATACGCGCTTACGTGTGTAATTCCTGGGGCCATTCCTCTGTCATTCCACCAGAGAGAGACACTCACCCACCTGAGGCTCTGTTTAGCCATTTTCTGAGCGTTTTATTATATTTACTTTCACTTTGACAGTCACAATATAAAAAAACTGGGTTTGGGGCAGCGTCGTAACTACGAATCATCATTATAAGTGTGTCGCGGACCTCCTGTATACAGAATGAGCACAGAAAACAGCCCTGCTTGGTGATTCTCTATTCTTCTTGCATTTTTACATTTATTTATTTGGCTGATGCTTTTGTCCAAAGCGACTTCAAGTTACAGGAACAATCATTCAGTTCACACATGACAGAACTGCTACAAAAATGTTCAACACATACATTTAATCATTAAATACAGACACACATGAACATGAACTGCTAAGAGTATAACCTATTGCACATTATCATTAAGTGCTTTAAACTAGTGAATTAAGTACTGTCTGCAAATGCTGCAGCATGAACAACATGAACTAGGAAATTCCTCTTTGTCGTTCACATAAGTACATTAGATACAGAGGTAGATGTTCTACCATTGCATGAAGTTTTGTAGTTCTAAGTCAGAAATGTGTGCATCTGATTTGGTCATTTCAACATTAGTTGTGGATCAGACACAATGTTCAGCACAGCATTCGTGCCTTGACTGCTCTGTGGGTGATGTGTGTGTCTGTGCGTGTGAGCACCCGTGTTTGATCCTCCTCCGTACTTGTCCACATGACTCACGCTGGGATCTCTCTTTCTTTTCTTTTTTCTCCCCCTCCCTTTTCATGCTTGGATAGATGTGCATTAAATACTGGACACATGGTGTAATTACAACAACAGCTTCGTTCTCAGGGGTGTGGCAAGCGTCAAAGACCCTTGAGAATTAAGACTTGTAGTGAAAACACACACACAAAGTCTAATGCTGAGGAACCCTCACTTCCCTTCCTCTCAATCGTAAATAATTGATCAGCTGTCGGAGCCATGCAAGGGCTCCCCTTCCTACTCAAATAATGGTTGTGCCTTTAATTCTGCAAAAATTTCCTGTCCATACTCAACACACCAAAAGACCATAGAAGTAAATGCTCCTTTGAACAATAAAGCTAGCTGGATGGATGGATGGATGGATGGATGGATGGATGGATGGATGGATGGATGGATGGATGGATGGATGGATGGAT
>JBBIGC010030092.1:0-12252 GCA_037576955.1 Lepidarchus adonis
GGTTTTCTGCCATGACTTTCATCCAGAATACCGGCAAAGTTGAGTCTCTAACACACTTAGATGCTACGGATTGAAATCGTTTTTTTTTTTTAAAAGTACAGCCCGGTATGAAGTGCTCCCGCTGTGCCCGGTACCCGTCTGCAGCCTGGTGGTTGGGACCACTGATCTATAGCCACAAGTAATTCAAGTTTTGTGCAATTGTGGTTCAATTTGCGATGATTTCTCTTGGCAAACTATCGTTGGTGCCCCAAGAACTGTAGGACATGTTCTTCTGATGGATTTCACAGTTCTCCTTAATTTATCAATGAGACCACTCTTGAGATGTTGTATATTTGGTGTTGTTTTCTTGGCCAGCTTGTCTCTAGATTCAGATTTTTGTGACATTTTGTGACTCCTTGTAAATCTGAGGATACATCACTTAATTAACATACTTCATTTCTTTCATTACATTTAATGCCTCAGTACTGTTAATATAGAAGCAGCTTCATATCATGAGACTTATACCACCATACTTTTCTCTGAATTAGTTTTTCTTTTCTCTGAGATTTTAGTTATCTAACATGATGAACAACTATTTTGTTGTCTGATCAGGGAACTGAGTGTTCCATAACAGGTCTGATTTGTCCAAATACTTTTTTGCTCAGCAGAGAGGTTTGGCATAGTGTGCCAGAAAGCTTCTCTCTTATCCTCTATATCATTTCGCTAAGTCTTTAAAGCATTTTTCACTCATGTGATGTTTTGCTCCAAAAGGTTACCCAACTTTATTAATGCAGTGTTTTACACGGACTACATCTTGTCTTTATGGTGTTAAATATTGTAGGGAAATATTGTTTTAATGTTTTAAAAATTCACCTTTTGTAACTTCTCAGATACACATTTTTAAAAAGGTTCTGTATGTCATTGTGAACACACCCCATCACACAAAGTGTAACAAAATATAACCTCTGCATTTATCCCATCCACACATGGAGCAGCTATCAGCAGAACCCGGGGAGCAGTGTAATGGTTCCTTGCTCAATTGTGCCTTAGTGTAACCTACAACCCTTTGATCACAAGGGTCTAATCACTTGTTTTAATGCACAGTGGCAATTTTATAGTCGTAACCCCATTGTAATCTGTAGTTTGAGTCTCTTGTTCTTCTGTTTGGTCTGTGATTATAGTGCAGTATATTGTTTTTTTTCTTTAAAAGTCATTTTAAGTTATCCTCAATACTAACCTTTGTTCAACAAGAACTGGCATCAAAAATAAACCCTTTTCTGTAATAGATGAAGGTTCTGGAGCAGTTGTATTCAGTAGAAATAATGGGTTATTTGACTTGGAGTTCTTCCAAATCACAGCCAACAAGAAAACCCTTTTTAAAACTAAATAAATGCTTATTAAAAATAATTGGCTAGTTTTCTCCCATCATATGTTCAGATTTTATTGTCAAATAGGCTGATAAGAATCTTGAATATTACATTATTTTAATGAATTGCATTTGATAAACATCTTATTCCTGCATGTATTAGATGGGAAATTCCACGGATTTGTTCTGGATAATTCAATCAGTGTGATTTGATGTACATTGTGGATAAACCTACTCACTTGGATTTACTTGCAATGGTGGCGATAGAAAGTTTGCAATGCAAATACAGTCATTTTATTTACTATTATAATGTTTCTGAACAGTGACCTGAATTTTTGGGAGCTTCTATAGTTTTGAAGAAACAAAAATAATAATACAATAAAAATGAACTAAAATAAATTCTAGGTCACTATTTGATTTTGAACAACAATGTAATTTTTTGTATAATATGACTCTTGTAGATCTGATCTACTCATCAGAAGCTTCTGTAAAAACATGTTCGAATCACTAAAGCACAGAGTCTGAATCAGAAAAAGGAAAAGGGGAACTGGAAGAAACTTGGAAATTCATGAAAATAATTTAAAAGATTCTTCTTTCGGCTCAAATTGTTTGACAATTGTTTGAATAAAATGTCTGATAATTCTATTTATAATGAAAAAACTCCCACAAGGAACCCTGAAGATTAGATGTGGTATCTGGTATCAAGATGTTAGTAGAAGACGTCCTGTTTATGACCTGTCCACACTTTTCATACCTTTTTCTGTGGCCATGGTTGATAGTTATCTATAAAAACGTAAACAAAAAAAACCAAAACCAAAACCAAAACCTATTTGTCTTAAACAAATAGGGTTCTGTGCCTTAACGCTCCAAATCCATCTCTGTAGGCATCTGGCTCCTGTGGGAGCATTAACAGCCCATCACACATGCATTTCTTGCACCTGTAATGTAATTATTTTCTTTTTGTGTGGAAGTGCAACATTTTTCACTCTTTCTGAATTGTGCAGCAGCCGTAGTGAATTAAATGTTCATTCCAGATGCTTTGCGAGAGCATTTTGCGGCTGCTTTACTTCACATTCTGCATCATACACATGTGCATGTGTTCATTTAGAAGGGTTTGATCTCACAGACTTGACAGTGACCATTAAGACTATGTGCGATTGGTATAACGAACGACAAGCTGAAAAACATCTCGTAATTACTTAAGACAGCCCATCATTTCATTAGCTCAATTCTCTAAAGTACTCTCACTAGGCTGCACAATTTAGCAATTCCATGAGGCAGACTGGGACGCCGTCAGTGTGTACACTTGGCCGAAAGGCGGTGTAAGGCTGAGATGGATGAGTTGACAGTGCCTCACTGAAGATCCTGAGATACTTTGACAGACTCTGAGGTGCCACGCACTACCATATGCTTCATATCACTGATATTCAATTTCCCATAATGCAAGTGAGTATGCACGGAATGCCGCAAAATGCACTTTTTATCCCTCATGCATATGCATTTGAGGCAAAATGTCCATGGATGTGGGTAGATGTCTTACATGTGTGGCAAATTATTTCTTCCACTCCATTTCCTGAAGTTTGAGCAGCTTGCGGAGGTTAATTTTGCGTTGGCATCTCTCATGTGTCTGCACAATTCAGAAAGAGTGAAAAATGTTGCACTTCCACACAAAAAGAAAATAATTATATTACAGGTACAAGAAATGCATGTGTGATGGGCTGTTAATGCTCCCACAGGAGCCAGATGCCTACAGAGATGGATTTGGAGCGTTAAGGCACAGAACCCTATTTGTTTAAGGCTGAATTATATAGATTTTATACGTTTTTATAGATAAATATCAACCATGCCCACAGGAAAAGGTATGAAAAGTGTGGACAGGTCATAAACAGGACGTCTTCTACTAACATCTTGATACCAGATACCACATCTCATCTTCAGGGTTCCTTGTGGGGTTTTTTTCATTATAAATAGAATTATCAGACATTTTATCAAACAATTGTCAAACATTTTGAGCCAAAAGAAGAATCTTTTAAATTATTTTTATGAATTTCCAAGTTTCTTCCAGTTCCCCTTTTCCTTTTTCTGATTCAGACTCTGTGCTTTAGTGATTCGAACATGTTTTTACAGAAGCTTCTGATGAGTAGATCAGATCTACAAGAGTCATATTATACAAAAAATTACATTGTTGTTCAAAATCAAATAGTGACCTAGAATTTATTTTATTTCATTTTTATTGTATTATTATTTTTGTTTCTTCAAAATTATAGAAGCTCACAAAAATTCAGGTCACTGTTCAGAAACATTATAATAGTAAATAAAATGACTGTATTTGCGTGTCTCAAAGGAGAATTCCTGAGAGAATTCCTTTAAAAACTCCAGCAACATATCAGTTAGTCATGGAAAAAATGTTTACCATCAGATTAGGACTGTTAAACTTCTCAGGACAAGATAGATATACGCAAGAAGATGTTCACATTAAACATTCCTGTTTTCTTAACTGGTGTATATTTAATTAAGAAGGTGTTGGTGAAAAAACACCACCACTATCTCTTTGTCATTCACCTATTTTCTTTTAGGACTTTGCCCTTGAGATCTGAAGGTCACAAGGTCAAGTCCCAGCCCATCAAGCCAGGTACACTGGGTGCAGTTAATCGCTGCCTACTGCTCCATGTGTGAAGGGTTAAATGCAGAGGTCACATTTCGTTGTGGTGCATTTGTCTGTTTTAGTTTGTTCACAATAACAAATAGCCAGTTTCATGAGAACAGTTAATGGGCAGGGCTATATGCAGATTGTGTATTTCTGGCTTTGACAGTTTGTTTTTATGATCCTAGGCTACATTCAAAAATATAAAGTGCATATATAAGGCCGTTTGTCTAGCTTTGGATTCATATATGAAATGAAACTTTTCATTTTTTTCATTCTGCCAATAATACATTATTTAATCTTTTGCATCTGTAGTATTCCTTTCTTCTTGTTGGACCAGAGTCATAAATAAAAAAATATATAATATATAAATATAATATTAATAAATATAAATGTATATATATATATATATATATATGTAAATAATTACTTGCTAAAAAAATTTACCTTGTATGAGCAGAAATGAGTCAAACTCTCAAACGTATAAATATTTAAAGTTTTTATATGTTTTTATGATTTCTGCTCGTAAAAGGTACTTTTTTAAAGCAATTTTTTGCCAAAATTATACGGCATAATTCCAAACACTGGTTGAGTTATGCCAGGGGACTGTGTGATATTTGAACATAGATGTTAGATGGTTTTGTAGAAGGTGACGTAGTTTGTGATGTCAGGAGACCCCTAAAAACAAAAGCTAAGCCATTTGTTCCTGGATTCCTCCAGGTTCAGATTTCCATAGCTGAAGTTATTGTTTCCACTTGCGGATGGAGAGGTTGTCAGTGCGTGTTGTTTTTTTAAAAGATAGTAATTTTTTTCTTTCACAGGAAGGTGGGTTTTAGTTGATCAGAGAAGATGTATCCCAAACAATGTTTAATGGCTGAATCGAATGACAGTCGAATAAGATCTTCAGGCATTTCTATCATCCAAATCAAATGTTGTGTTTCGAAATGGTGAGTTAAACGATCTGTGTAAATTCAGGCGTCGACATCAGTCCTCGCTGGCGTGTTGTTTCAGTGGTAGGAGATGCCTTCCTGTAGGAAAAGTGTGCCGTTCTCTGAACTTCTAGTGTTACAGATGTGTGTGTGGGAAAACAGGTTGGGGCTTTGACGGGCCTTTGAAAGTGATACCTGAATGTGGTTCGCTGGTTCACGACCCCACTCAGAATGTGTGAGTTGGATTGGTAAAAGCAATTGTGGTGGAAATCTTTCTGGATGAACACAGCAAGTTGTTGGCTTTAATAAACGACATATTTGGGTTCCCAGTCACATTCCCTGTTATGGTCTCCAGTATATTATAGGTTCCCCTCCCTATGTTGCTGCCCTTTGACCATTTCTAATTTCAGTTTTCCTTTGACATATAATTTGCAAAAGTGCCAAAATCATCAAGCCTTGCATTAAGGCTTATATTGCCCAAACCCAAAATGCTAATCCATGAAATCTAAATGCCGTTCCGTGCAAGCGGAATATCTAAAACGATAAAAGCTTGAAGAGGAACGAAAGTGGGGCCTAGATGCTTCAAACAGTGATCAAAACATCTACCAAAGAAGGCCGTCCTTATCTTTGATCTGACAGGAATCTTTTGTTTTCCTCTAAGCCTGCTAGATCTGCAAGTCTTCCACTGAATGCATCATAAAGTGAAGCTCTAACTCCGCTGCAGTTGAATTAACAAGTTCTCCACACTAATTTCTAATCCTAGGCGAAGTTGATTGACAGCGTTGTCAAGACCACGAAATGGCTTGGGACCATCATTACAAGCACTTTTTTTTTACCCTGTATACCAAGTTTGGGATTACTCAAGATTATGCCTTAATGCCTGGTTAATCTCCCTAGGAGAGAAAGATTTCTGGGCGAAATGCTGGACAGTTGCAAAGCGCATGTCGCTGATAAGACATCATAAGCGCCTGATGAGATTGGGAGTCTGCTTTTCATCTTCCTTTCCATTCATTATGAGCTTTAACTTGGCTATCAATGCATTGATAAACATTTGACGTTCCTTAAGCACCACAAGATTATCTCGCTTTAGATATTGCCTAAATGCTGTGAAGTCCTACCAGCATTGACCCCTTCTAGAAGAAGCAGGGTGAGTCCATCCCAGGACTTTGTAGAGCAACACGACTGAAAGACAAAGAAGGCGATATTGCCATCTACCTAAAGCCAGAGATTCATAGTGGCAGTCTCAGGAACATATCTGATGTTATGTGCTTAATCTGTCCATGAAGATGCTCTACAGGCTTGGAAGATTTTTCTGTTACACCTTTAAGTAGTACAGAACTTTTCCTGAAAGATGCCAGTTCATTTGATTTGCTCTTGAGAATATTAGCGCTAGAACAGGTTCTTTGTGCGATATCCCAAAGAACACTTGCACAGGATATAGGAAGTGGCAAAGAACCTTTAAATTATGTGGTTCCTTCTGGACGAAAATGGTTCTTCTTTGGCATCATGCAAAATACCATATACCCTATATTTAAGAGTGTCCAGCTGTCCAGCTATATACAAATTGCATCAGATCTTACAAGCTGATTAAGGTCTGAAACCTTGTAAAAAGAAGACTTTGGAACTCTTAGGGTGCCCGAACCTTTGCACAGTGCTATAATAATATAATAATTTTAGTTCCATTTATGGCATAAAAAGTAACATCAATGTTGGCTGAAAATATTGTGTATTTTTTTTCCTTGTCTTATAGAGACTGTGTTACATATTTTCAATTTAAAAAAAATCACCAAAATCTGTTATTTATCAAGGGGTGCCCAAACTTTTGCATAAGACTGTATGTCTTCTATGTCCACTCTAAAATGAAGATGCAATGAACTAATATTTCCAAACAATATCACCTAGGCAAGAGAACTTAGGCATGACACTCACAATAACAAAAAACAATCACTAATATCAATAACCGAACACAAAACCAAACATAAGGAGGCTTAAATATATAGGAACAATCACCAACACCTGAAAGGGATGGGAAAAACTGAAGACACGTGGCGCATGAGAAATTATTACACACAGAAGGTTCTGCACCAACTGTACACCAAGGCCAAGAACCATTTAAGAAAGAGTGTAGGTGCACAATTTATCAACCCTCCCTCTACTTTGCTCATCAATGGAAAAGGGCCACCACAGGATCAATGTTCAGATGATTTTTGTTATTTGGCTGGTGGGCTAGTCTCAGCACAGGCATGGATATTAGTCTTGATCCAGCTGGCTTGACAGGACATCAGAAAATAAATATTTGGATATTTTTCTACTATAGACCCTGTTATATCATTTTTTATTACAAAATGACCAAAATCTGTTATTTATCAAGGGGTGCCCAAACTTTTGCATAAGACTATATGTCTTAAAGACCCATTTCTCAAAATAGTATTTTCAAATTAGATTTTTTGTGAAGAACCAATTTAACGTTCATAGAATACCCACTATGGACGAATCTGTAAAGAATATTTTCAACTTAAAACATTCTTCAGGTTCTAAAGCTCATTTATGAAAATGTTAGGGTTAGGGTTAGAATTAGGGTTAGAATTAGGGTTAGGGTTAGAATTAGGGTTAGGGTTAGGGTTAGGGTTGGGGTTAGGGTTAGGGTTAGGGTTAGGGTTAGGGTTAGAGTTAGGGTTAGGGTTAGAATTAGGGTTAGAGTTAGGGTTGGGGTTAGGGTTAGGGTTAGGGTTAGGGTTAGAGTTAGGGTTAGGGTTAGGGTTAGGGTTAGAGTTAGGGTTAGGGTTAGGGTTAGACAAATGGTTCCTCCATGTAATCGACCAAAGACATTGTGGCGGTAACTTTATTTTCAAGAGTGGTAGAAGTTTCTATTTCTGCTGTTGTTCAATTGCAAGTAATTATTCTACAATATCAAAGCCCAATGTGAACATGACATCAGCCCAATGAAGGCAATGATTTTCCTCTTATTATTAATGTCTCTCCTACCTGAAACACATTTTTCCTACTTGATTTCTCCGTTGTCCACTCTATGGCTGCCCCGCAGAGGTCTACTCCATCAGGTTTGCATCCTGGTTTCTGTGAAAATGATGAAAGCATGAGTTAACATTAAAAGATTGGGAAAATAATTGGAATCTACAAAATGTTGCAAAATAACTGCTTGAATCCATTCGCAAGCTTGAACATTTGTTTAGCTAGGAAGCATGACACCATAATACCACAGTATGTCACGAATGAATCTCCAGTTGAGGTAAGTGATACTGGAAGCTGTGTGAAGTAAAAGGACTCCGGCATTTCCTGGCATTGAAGTGGAGCCACTTATACTGTGATCATGTAACACGAGACAGTTTTGTCTGAATCAAAGGACCAACACTTCAAGGAATATGTTTGATGGGGCCACCTGTAACCTTTCCTTTTTTTATTAATGTCCATAGACATCATTCGCAGCTCTGAGCAACACCACTATAGCCCACATGGGACATCCCGGGCCCAGCCCACAGGTCAAAAACCTCTCTACTAGCATTTTTTGTGCATTTACCTGCAGTCATATTAAATTATTAGGATGATTACATATACAAATATACGTATTCATGCATCAGTACCACTTTTATTAAGCAAAAATACTCTCATGCTGTTCAAATCTGTTCAAATATGTAACGCATGGATATTAAAGTGTAAAGTTACCAGATTAGCCATCGCTTCTTGCTTGCTCTCCTTGTAAAAATGTAACTCGTTCGAGGAAAGGACGACCCAGGTGGACGTCCAGTTTTTCCTGTGGAGGCAAAAATTAACTGAGGCTATAATACATAATTTGCATTTTAACCACTTCAGCTTATTACTCAGTTAATTTAAGAGGTTTGAAGAGGAAAGACTTAAATATATGTTGATCAAAGTCTTAGGCACTTGAGAAAATTATATTTGAAAGATTTTCTTTCGTCCAACAAAACATTAATATTAGTATATTTGTAAACGATGGCTGGAGACCTGGAGAGGAGATCTGGAACCAAACCTGGGTTCTTCTAACCAGCTCACAACATCTCAATGACTTTTAAACATCTTTACACAGATCAAACTCTCAATCTTGCTTTTACTCTAATATTCACTTCTTGCTGTAGAAAATCTCTTAATGCAGAAATCAATGACTTTAAACCATGTGTATAGTGGCCTAAGACTTTTGCACAGTACTGTATGTATGTCCCTTATATTTGTCATTACACATTACTAATATATGCAATAGTGTCATTGCTGGTGATATTGATGGAGTACAGTAGTGCAGTGTATATAATTATCCATTAATTGCAGTTTTTGCTCATGTAAGAGTAATAACCGCATTTAATAAGCTACACTGCGGTAGTAAACACATTACCAGTGTTACATGCATTGTTACGCTGTAATTACAGTTGAAATTACAATCACTTGACTACACACCCCTCCACACAGAAGTGTTCCCACCCTTCCCAGTGTATTTACGTGTTCTTAGTCGGGACCTGAACCTATTACCTTATGATCACAAGGGCAAGTTCCTAACCTCTAGGCCCCCACTGGCCATTACTAAAGATTATTAATATAAAATTGGACTGATAATTCAAGTGTTTTATTGACACACACAAATGCACACTTTATTAAAACCTCCAGACACCAGACGTTAATGACAAAATAACTTGGAAGGCAGTTTTACACACCTCTGTTTCTTCCCCCCTTCTGAAATCTTGGCTTTGTTCAAATAGTCCCCTTGCAAATCAACATGTACCTGCAAAATGACAATACATATTAAAACAGGCAGTTACAGTTGAGTGCAAAATGTTGCATACTTTGGTCATTTGACAAATTTAGCTGATATTCTAAGTGGAATCATATGCTACATAAAGAATGTTCTGTAAATTTGCTGAAATGAACATATTGGGGTAAAATAAAACACAAAAAGCAGGCTTCGCAAAAGGTATGGCACATTTAGGGTTAATCTTTTTTAGATTTTTAGCTCAAAAATGGCATTTTTAAGTGTTTTTCATGTAGAAGATGTGTACAGTGGATAAAATTAGTCACATCACCAATTTTCTAAGTAAATACATTTCTAAAGGTGTTATTGACATGAAATTCTCACCAGATGTTGGTAACAACCATCCAATCATCACGTGTAAAGAAATCAAACCATAGATGCATATAACCTCATATAACATAAAAAAAAAAGTATTGAACACATGAAAGTAGGGTGCCAAACGACTGGAAAGTCATGACACCAACTGAAACCTATCAATAATTAGAACGCAGAATATCATGTCAATAGCACCTTTATAAATATAGTTACTTATATATGTTTTATCCACTGTATTTATTGTCAATTAGTCAACAAAATATGGTCACATGACCTAGGATATGCAAACTGAAGAAACTTTCATTATTTTTATGTCACTTGTCAATTTAAGACATTCTGTTTAATACTATAGATGTGTGTCTGAGTGTGTTTTCATATGTGTGTGGATAGATTTTAGGACAAATGTGATTGTAAAAGACACACACACACACACACCTGTAGTTCATGAGCAACGTTGTGCTGTGACTGGTTCCTTCGATGCCGGTTTATCTGAAGAAAGATGATATTGTTATATCCTCTAATGTGTAGCTTTTTAAATTTACATACTATTTACATATAAATTATTGTAGAAATGTACAGTCATCAGCCAAAGCTTTAACACCACTGACAGTAAGAAACATTGAACAACATATATTAGGCAGCAAGTGAACAGTCACTTCTTGAAATGAACATGCTTCTAAAGATCTTGTGGAGTGTTCCAGGTGTGCAGTAGGTGATCCAAGGAAGAACAACTGGGGACCCAAGGCTCATTGATAGAACGGGGTCAGAGCTGTTTTAGCACCATGAGGGGACCTGCTTACTATTAGGTAAGTGTTCTTAATGTTATGGCTGATCAGTGTAGAGTTGTATGCCAGTACCCCTAGTCGGAGCATGTTTTATTAATTTTTTTATTCAAATAGTCTAATATTATCTACATAAACGTCCCTTAAATTAAGCACTTTTCAGAATGGTTCAGTGTAGAATTTCAGTTTCTAGTTGAATTTGCTCAGTAAAAAATGTTGGAAATCTTTTCTTTGTGATTATCAGTTAATAAAGGTTTAAGAAGATGAACATTTCGCAGACATCATGTCTGGATCTGGCTGTTCAAATTATTCCATTAAATTCACCCAGGATCACAGGATGTACCGATATCACCAACAGCATTGTCTACATCATTTTTCCAATTATGTCCAACTAACACATGTAGATCAAATAAAAAAAACTTATTTGAAGTCAGATTTTTCAATGATTTAACTAATTTCAAAATATGTGGATTACAAATCTTGTCAATTAAGGATTTTTTCATTTATCTTTTAAAGCAAGGTTGTGTTATGATTCCCGGTGGCTTTGTCCTGTCACATGATTTGTTTGTTCCCACCTTTTCCAGGTGTCCTTGAGTAAATGCATAAACAGCAATTTCTACATAAGTTTTCTTAACCACAATGTGGCAACTTAAAAATGAATATTTTATTAAAAATTACAAATGGAAGAGGCAGGAACATGTTACTGGAAAAACCTATGGGAATCATGCAGGATGTGGAATTATTTAAGGGTTTCTACGCTATATATATATATATATATATATAATATAGTTTTTCATCTGATTCATGAGCATATCTTGCCCAATAATTGATTATTCTAAACTAGAAATCTAATCTAAACTAGTCTTACAGCAAACAGTATCAAAAAAGGAAAGGTTTTTCTATGTTACCACTAGCTTTAGCGCTAGTTAGCATCTTAGTAGCGCTGAAGTTAGAATTTGTTGTCGTGAAGGACAAATCTTCTCTGTAGACGACAAAGCCAGGTTCAGTGAAGCGACCATGGCCGTCCTGTCTGCATGTTCAGTATATCACTTGTGTGTTCAACATTCAGGACGGAGGCAGCTGTGCTCGGCTAATTCTCTGGCCATTGTTTCATTTCATTGACACTGTCCAAGCAGCAGAGTCAGAACTGTCTGAACTGAAGCCCTGAAACCAGTGGGGACCTGTTCTGCAGTGCTAGTCTGCCCTCTACTGGTTTGTTCTGTGTATCGACATAGTTGTGCCTTCCTGAGGGAGACAGGATGCATAAATCGTTTCACTGTTGCCTGATTTCACAGGCTAATCAGTGCATTAGATTTTAATCAGGAGATGGCTGTCAGATTAAATATGGTCACTGTACAATGCCAATGTAAGGAGCCTGCTTGGATTTGACCTGGGTCAGATAAACTAAAATGTCCTGAAAAAATAAATAATTAAATAAATAAAGAAATAAAATAAAGAAATAA
>JBBIGC010030121.1:0-12251 GCA_037576955.1 Lepidarchus adonis
TGTGTGTGTGTGTGTGTGTGTGTGTGAGAGAGAGAGAGAGAGAGAGAGAGAGAGAGAGAGAGAGAGAGACAGAGAGAGATGGAGACAGAGAGAGGTTCTTTAGAGGGGATGGGACAGGGGTGGGGGAGCTGGATTTGCCAACAATCTTTCCCCCAGCCACAGCATCCACCCCACATCAAAGGCTGAACTGGATAAAGGCTTCTTTTCCTAGATAACACCCTGTGATAGTTGCAAACTTAATTAACCAAACAATAACACATTTCCATTTATTTTTATGTTTTCTAATGGAATGTAAACAATGAAAACATATCCAGTTATTTTGATTGTATTTTTATAGCTATTGAATAATCGTATCCAGTCAAGTGAAGTCAATTTATTTCTATAGCGTTTTTTACAGCTGACATTGTCACAAATCAACTTTACAGAATCCAGGTCCAAGCCCCTAATTAGCAAGCCAAAGGCGAGGCAAGGAAAAACTTAGGAGGAACCAAGGTTCAAAATGGCAATCCTCCTCTGGTTGATACTAGAAAGTAATAACAACACAAAGAATATAAATAAATAATAAAAAAAGGATTAATAATTTCAGTTTAAAGAGGTATCAACAGTTCCTTGTGTACAGATGGGCCTTGATGGAGCATTGTTGGGGGGGGGGGTCCTTATTAGAATTTTTGTTGTTTTTAGGAAATGTAATGTTTAGGTAGTCTTGTATGAAATGTTTGAGAAATTCAATGATATGAGAAGAACTTTCTGTTTATAACATTGGTATTCATCTAATGATAGACTTTTTCTTTAAGCAGTTATTTTTGCTATTTTATAATAGTATTGTAGTATTGTATATGTTGTATGTTATATACGTATGCACATTTATGGTATATATGTTTATTATTAGTGCATTATTCTTCATCATTTTATGGTTTGACTTTTAGTCAATTACCATTTCTTTCAAACCCTGTGATTAACCATATAGTTCCAAATACTACATTTTATTTTATGTACATTTTAACTCTAATATTATAGGTTTTATCTGAACTGGTTTTAAAACTAACAATAACAATACATGCTATCAAGATTATTCTGATTTCTTCAGGCTATGTGGATAGTTCTCCTTTGGGCATGTCACTGATGACAAAATCATGTACATCTTTATTACCTTGCAGGAAGCTGTAATAAAATTAATTAAATTGTAAAACTATATACAGAAGGATAATTTAATATGGGATCAGGAAACCAATTTACTGTCTTTAGTGCGCAGACACCTTCCTGATTGGTGTGTTCATACATTCCAGAGTCTGTTTAAGATCAAATTTTTAGTTTCTGTTTTTTTATTCTTTATATATTCTTTAGATAGCCCCCCCCCCTCCCCCCCCCTTGATACAATACCACCAATGGTATGAGAATGAGGGGTTGCACATATTTATAGAAGTATGTGCATATTTTTTGTCAAAGAATCCTATTTAGCTTAGCATCCCATATCAAGGGCAAATTAAGGAAAATAATAATAATTATTATTTTTAGCTTTGTTATCAGCATTTTAGCTCTAGGTAAAATGAATACAGCATTCAGTGATAAATAATACAGCAATATCAGTAGCATAGCAGAGAGCTATTCTTCTATAAAACATACAGTATTAGCATATTAGCATTGTTTATCCCATAAGCTAATAACCAGCTATAACATTATCATCACTGACAGGAAAAGTGAATATCATTGACTATACTTGAAATTGATGTTTTGGAAGCAGGAAAAGGATTTGAGCCACAAGAGCCTTATTGTAATGACTAGACTAGAGTCCAGTAGGTCTTGAGGAGTATTTTAATCAAAATCAGAATCAGAAAAACGCTATTGAACCGAGTAGTAGTGCCCTACCAAACGGGGTCATGGTTAACCAGGGCTCATTAATGGAGTGGGAAATTTGTTCTCATCCCAGAGAGAAGCTCCTGTTAATGCTGACTATGAGAGAAAGGTGTCAGAACACACAGTTCACCACAGCCATGGCTCTTCTTGCAACATGAGGGGGACTTACACAATATTAGGCAGGTGGTCAGAATTTTTTTTTAGATTAGTGTCAACCAATAGGAAATTGACTAAAAATCATCTAAAGATCATATTCAGCGATGGCTGCATTGCTGTCATGCTTCAGTCTCTGCAAAGACACCTTACATCTTCATCCCTCAACAGTCATCATTCAAGGGTCATTATTCATTGCCTGTTCCATGAGTTATCATCAATTATGGCCTCAACCCTCAAGTATCATCCTTCAAGTGACATAACTTACAGTCTTAGCAGTTGTGAGGTATCATTTTTCATCAAAATGGTGCTTCATGTTTGCGACACAGTGCACTGATTCCTCAGGCAAAAAAAGCTTCTGAATGATCATTTATAACAGTTGTTTACTCACATAACAGGAGCTGAACGATGTACAAGCCTCTTCCTTCGCAAACATTGCGATCTATAGAAATAAATTTGACAATAGAATGTGCAAATATGTACCCAAACTCTGACCCATGGGTGGGAACATTTTTGAGCAAAAAATGCACCTGCAGGTAAAGAGGGTAAGCATTAGTGCCATTAGTACATATATAATAATTCCTTGTGCTAGTCAATCATACACCATTTATTTCACTTATTGTCACATATTTATAATATAATAAAACATAACATACAATAACATAACTACAATGTATAATACAACTCATATCTTAACTTAATCTACACTGTTAATCTACTGTGACAGACAGATTTTTTTTTAAATCCAGGAAATCACATTGTATGATTTTGAAAGAATTTATTTGTATAATAGTGCAGAAAATAAGTATTTAGCTCCTACAAACAAGCAAGAATTCTGCCCTCACAGACCTGTTACTTCTTCTTTCTTCTTTCTATCCTCCACTTGTTACCTGTCTTCTGGTTATTGACCAGTTCCCCCGTATAGTTCTGGGATGTTTCATCACTATTCTAAAGATCATTTGTACCCCAGTGATTGTCAGTGATCTTGTATTTATTACATTTTCTAATAAGTGCTTTAAAAACTGAAACTTCTTGCAGAATCAGTGGCTGCCAAATACTTTTTTGCCCCACTGTATATGGCTGAACTTGGGCTTGTAGGGGGCAGAGTATGTAGCAAATCCATGTGCTAACAATTCCAGGTAGCGTGCAATTTATAAAGCGTATATTGCTTGCAGGTGCCATGGTTTTATAATTCATTGTATGAAAGCCCCCAAATAACGAAAAAAAACTTGGAACATGGAATATAAAACAAAGCCTCTTATGATTTTCTTGGTTGGAAAAATTATAAGCACTATATAAAATGAGATCAAGTTCAGGAAGATGTACGGCCATGTGAAAAAGGAGCACACCCCCCAAAATATAATAATAGTAATAATAATAATAACAACAACAACAACAACAACAACAATAATAATGTTATATTTATATACTATTTTTTACAAACTCAAGGTCACTTTACAAACATTTAAAAATCAAACCAAAAACCCCCCATTTTAACAAACTGTTGCCTATTAGTGAGATATGACTTAAACCACTGAAGGGCAGCGTCTGAAATGCCAATAGATGAAAGACAGGAGATAAGTATTTTGTGATTTAGAGTATCAAATGCAGCAGTTAAATCAAGAAGAACGAGTGTGTTAAGTAGACCAAGGTCAGCTGACCAGAGGAGATCATTAGTAACAAGCAGAAGAGCTGTTTCAGTACTCAGTACTGTCCCGAGTACAAAAACCTGACTGAAAAGGATCATAGAGTGTGTTAAAAAGGTCTAGAGTTGAGTTGCAACTACTCTTTCCATGACTTTGGTGAGAAAAGGAAGATTACAGATGGGCCTACAAGTGGAAAGAGAAGTGGGAACCTAGTGAGGTTTTTTAAGAATGGGGGAAACTGCAGCAATTTTAAGTCATAGCCCAGGAAAAGGCAGGTGTTTATTACTTTTGGAATAGGCGTACTTATTACAGTTCCACAAGGTGGGGTCTGGGTCAAGCTGACAGGAGGAAGGGTTAGCCTGAGCAATAATCTCAGGAACAGTACTAGAATCAACTGGTACAAAGCAACTCAGTTTTGAAACCATAGGAGGAGAATCAACAGAAGAAATTTCATGAGAGTTAGAAGTAAAGCCAAGATAAATTAGCTTAACGTTGTTACTGAAGAAATCTAGAAAAGCTTGAGTAGTGTAATGACAGGATTGTGAAGGGGGCTGGAGAGGTTCTAGGCCTGGATTTAGCACCAGTTATGATGGTTGAGCAGTAGCCAGAGCGAGCAGCATTTAGAGCGTCCCTATTTTTCGGAATATGTTTAGTGTATAACTGTACATGATCTTCAAGACCACTTTTCCTGTACAGTGGATCAAGGTGTCGGTTAGTGGCCTTCATGGCTCTAAGCTCGGGGTTAGGAGCAGGACACAGGGACATGCTGATGTTTCAGAGGGGCTTGGTCATTAAGCAGACCACGAAGTGTGTCATTATAAAGAGAGACTATTAAAAAGAGAGACCATACTGTCAGGAGAGGGGAGAATGTGTAAGTCAGCCAGTGATGAAAGCTGAAGAGAAGCAACAAAGTGCTCAATACTGATAGACTTGATATAATGAAAACTATTTTTTTCTCCTGAGAAGGAGAAGAAATGAAAAGAGAAAACCTACATTGAATAAGCTCATGATAGGAAAGATCAGGTTCTGACCCAGAGACGCAGACATTATTCAAACCAGCAGTAAAATCATAGCAGAGAAGATGTAGCAATAGTAAAAATTTCATCAATTTCACTAATAAAACTAGCAGCAGTACTTGTGGAGAGGAGACCAGCTTTAATCTATGTATTCAAACGCATTCACACTGAATGGTAAAAGTTCTTTGATTATTAATGTCAGATCTATAAACCACAGCCACGCCACCACCTCTTCCTGTTTGTCTGGCTTTGGTTTGATAGCGGTATCCAGGTGGAGTCATTTTTTGGAGTCGTGACTGAGTGTGTTAACAATTTAAAAAGTCACATTCACTTTTTTAAATGTTTAAAATTATTTCCCAGACCTTACTCCAAATTATTTTTGTCTCTTACCAGAGCCAGCATTAACATTTTCTCTTTGGGATCAGACCACACTCCCCATATGCATCAGTGAACCTTGGGTGCCCTGTTGCAAGTTCACCAGATGTCCTCTCTTGGGTCAGTGTTGATAGGTACTAACTACTGCACACTTGGAATACTCCAGAAGACCTGTTGTTTTGAAGCTCTGACTTAGTCTTCTAGCCACAGGTGCCATTGTAATGAAATAATTAGACATTCAGGTTATTCAGGTTATCTGTTATTGGTGTTATGGCTGATGAGAATGTGTTGGCCTAGTTTAGGCCTAGGTTGGGACTTTGCCCCTGACACCTCTGAGGTAACCCTTGAGCCAGGTTACCCACTTCACTGGGGCACTGCTGCCCGCTGCTCCACATGCACATGTGTGAGGGGTTAAATGAAGAGGTAATTTCATTGTGGTGCACTGTGTGTGATAGTGTGTTCACAATGTCATTTCAATCTACATTCATTTCAATCTATACAATGGCTACAGACTTCTCTTTGGATCTCGTCCATGGTGATACTAGAATCTAATCATTATTTAGAAATATAATTTGAGAAAATATTTAATATGAATGTGATGGTATTTCTTAATAAACTAAATATTTCATGGGGTGTCCACATTTTTTTTTTTTACTTTGCTGTATTTGCAGGTGTCATTTTTGATGCATTTTGGAATATCCTAAATAAATTACAGAACTGAATATGAATAGGGATTTAAAATATTGTGGAAATCTATACATCTTGCAAAAAAACTGGATTTAAAACCTACTATAAGAGAACTAGCTTCTCCAGACACTTAAATGCTGGAGATGGGTGCAGGAGCGGGCATCAGAGTAGAGATACCCTCTGTTGATGTAGCGCTTTCCTGTTAATGAGCTTTGGCTGATGGATGCACAACCTATGAATGGTATGCTGGCAAAGTGGGCTGTTTCTCTGACTGACAGAAGTGCTGTGTTTTCCTTACCACCTGACAAGCCGGCAAAAAGACCAGCAATCCAGCAGAGCAAGCCTGACTGACACAGCTTGTTAGCAACCACAACAAGTATGATAAAATGTTTAAAGATGCAGGACGCCCTCTGGATTTTTGCCAGACATCTGTCTTTTCCCTTCAAATCAAGGGCATCAAATTCTTTCACCTGACACATTATACTGAACATTTCCAAATTCACCACATAAATATTCATGTAGCCTGTTTAATTGCTTACTTTGCCTAAGTGTTAACATAATTTTCATTAGAAAAAGAAAATAAAAGAAAAGAAAAGAAAAAAAAGAAAAGAAAAAATAGAAAAGAAAAGAAAGGAAAAGAAAAGAAAAGAAAAGAAAAGAAAGGAAAAGAAAAGAAAAGAAAAGAAAAAAAGAAAAAAGAAAAGAAAAGGCAAAGTACATCTTGGACAGGGAGCCAACCCGTCCTAGGGTGACACACACAAACACACACACTTACATCTGGGCAATTTAAAGTAGGACAGTGGGAGGAAACCTGAGCACCTGCACACGGTTAGGATGAACGGGAACATTGATTGTGGCACAGGCCCTGTTGTGGCGTCACAGATTTTGGCTGAAATTCACACAGACAGACTCCAGAATCTTTTTGAAAGACTTAACAGTACAGTAAAGGCTTCACCTTCATGTTAATGTACATTAAGACGTCCAACAAGCTCAAATAGGTGTAACAGCCAGGTCTCCACATACTTTAGCTATAAAAACATATTTTACCATTGTTTCTGAATCAGATAATTCTTCTGAAAAGGCAGAGAAACTACGCTTCATTATCAGTGACGCATCCGACGGCATTACCTTCACTGGGAGGAAGGAAAAACTCATACAGTACATACAAAACGATACCTTTACAATTCCATCTTAAGTGTACAATCACTCAGCTGGAGCGTGATTGCTCCCTAGAGCCAATCATGACCAAGTGTTTGAACATGTGTGTGTGTGTGTGTGTGTGTGTGTGTGTGCAAGACGTGTACATAATTATTTCAGTGGGGGTCTGTCCTCTGTGCTTAGTCGTTCCCAGTCTCCTTGCTGGTGATGTCTCTGGCGCATGCTGTGAGGAAACACTGATTGGGGAAATGCTCAAACACTGGAAGGAGACAAACTTTAAATCAGCCTTCAAATCCAGTATACACCTGGTTTTCCTTAAGTGTATGATTTATTAGAAAACTCTTCCTTATACACCATCTCTGGTGGTACACAGTTAGAGATTTTCGGGCATTGTTACCAAGCATCTAGCCTGTGGAGTTTGCAAGTAGTGTTAGTTTCAGGTTACCACACCACTTACCACCTTTGTAGCACCAAATTAGATGGTAGCTTACCACATTTTTCCCTCTTCATCAACAGTCAGGACCCCCTGAGGACCACCGGAGAGCAGGAATTATTTGGGTGGTGAATGCTTCCCATTGGACAAGCAGCCAGACTCAAAGTCAGACACTTCAACTGAGTTTAGAACTGTATTAAAAGAAAGTTGAAACCACAGACGTGTGGTTAATGTTAATGCGGACGTACGAGAGAGAGAGAGAGAGAGAGAGAGAGAGAGAGAGAGAGAGAGAGAGAGAGAGAGAGAGAGAGAGAGAGAGAGAGCGAGCAAGAGATGGGACATTAAATCTGTCTGAGGAAGTGAATTACAGAGGCAGGTTTAATACATATTTGTCTTGTGACTACAGGACATCCCTCCTGCAGTTTTGCATAAATATGTCAGTATGAAATATGCCGCAAAGCTGATATGGAAGTGTTGACCTAAAGTTAGGTGCTTACCTTGGGTCTCTCAAACCCCAGTCAAACAGTAAGTCAATAGCATGACTCAGCAAAATAACTACATTGGTACAAATTGGTACAATTGAATAGTGTTAGGTGCTTCAGAGTAAAGGTAGCAATTAATAATTATAACCAATTTAATTTCCTCCATGTTGGATCCAGGTCATCTAACCTGATGGTCCACATTGCAGATGTATAGTTATTGGTGGTAGTTTTTCTGATGCTACACAGTTTGTGATAGTCCTTCATCAGTGCTCTATGCAATGGCTGGAGGCATTGATAGGAGTCACCAAACCAAACCTACACTGTTCTAGTCATAACCATGTTTTTTTACACACAAAATAAATGTAGATCATAAAAAATGCATATATTTATATTCTAATAACTTTTCCTTTGACAAATAGTCCTTAAATAGATCTCACGGCATCTTTTGTGAGAAATGAAGACTTACAACCATGCTGCCCTCTTCAGGAAAAAATAAGACATTGTCTTGTCATAAAAGTTGGAAACAGCCTTGGCTGAAAAATATCAAGTTGTGAACAGTATTTGTTTTCCAGTTTAAATGCTTATTTTCCATTCATAAGAAAGTTTTCCTGTTGATAATAAGCAAATAATACATTGTGTCATTATGCTAAAAGAAAATATCATAGATATCATATAAAATGTAAATGTTCATATCTATATGATAAATCAGGGGAAATAATAATATATATGCATATATAAAGAAACCAAAATAAGGCTTTATCTTTGGTATGCACAATATTTGACTTGTTAACAAATTATTACAACATGATTATTTTGAGGCTTTTTGAACCTAAGAACAACAGCGCCACCAACAGGTATATAAGAAAGATAGCACTGGCGGGGTTGATTGCCCTAACACAAGCTGCAGTAATTCTCCAATTCCTCATTAGATGTATTGTGATGTGCTGCATGCAGTGAAACCTTCCTAGAATAAATCTCAGTTTTGGTTGATTTTGTACTTTTTGATGTTTTCCTTCAGTCAATGTAAGTAGGGATCAATCTGGTTCTAAAATTTAAGACATGCTCAAACCCATTGCGAAATATTTCATATACTAATAAATATAAACATTTTTGTTTTGTCGTCATATACAGTCAAACTATGAGAATATCATTTTATGGTATTTTGCATCATAAGAAGTCTGTATTTACAGTATCTGATGCAACAATGCTGTGTTTTATTATGGGATTCCCAGTTTATTTGATGATGGTGTCGGGATAATGTAGCAGCTGTAGATGTATATTTGCATTTTAAATCTGCTTGTAATTCTTGATTCACAAATTGTTCCAGTCAGTATTTTCAATGCAAACCAATATGTTCCTAAACATTCAAAAGTCAGCAATATGTGTCAGCTGGTAAAAATTCCCAAAAAGATCAATTCCCCACTTGGAAGAAGAACCATTTGCTTCAAAAATAGCTTTAAGCCTTTTAGGAGTATGTTTTGGTGATTGATTTCCCTACTTATGCTGAAAGATTTGCTCCAGGCTGTCCAGATTGGACGGAGGACAGTTTTCGGCTGTGCTATCTTGCACTCCTAGCCACAGATGGCTATAGCACCGCTGGGGATTGAGCACCAGATTTTTTCCCAGAAATGGCACCATTTCTCAATTACAAATGTTTTGGTATAAACATGTTTATTTCCTTTATGTGCATTGCATCAACACACAAAAGCAGAGAAAAAAAGCTACATTTGACATAATTTCGCAAATACTAAAAAACTGACAAAATTATTGGCACCTTTTCAAAGTTAAATTGTTTTATTTCAAGCATATGATGCTCGTTTAAACACATGTGTGCCAAGAAACAGGTGCAGGAAATATAGTGATCACACCTGAAGCCAGTGCCACACTAAACATGAAGATCAGAAAGAAGAGCAGATAATTGTCTGAGGAGTTGAGAAAAAAATTGTGGAAAAATATCAACAATCTCAAGGCTACAATCACTGACTAGATAACATTGAACTCAGCTCTTCCTGATAATCTCTTGATCACTCTTTGAACCAACATACAGGTCTGAAATTAACTTCACAGCACCATGTAGTGCTAGGCAACCACTTTCATTGTGCAGTTTTGATGCAACACTGCAGGCAATTTGCCAATGGACAGTGTTAAACACTTAATTAGATGGTTTAACAGGTCTTAATATTTTGAGTTGAAGTTCAAAATGTGAATAAAAATATTCTGTTCATGTTTTATTTGAAATTCATATTTAATAATGCAGCTCAGTAACTAGCATTTTATATTAAAAGAGCATTTTTGTACAGTGTAGATTTGGGGGCTGTTTTTCAGAGCAGAATCCTCTGGTGTCATGCTTGCATAGGATTTCGAGCAGAGTCCTGCTGAATCTCACTGAGACCATTTGTTCTAACCTAATGAAACACTGTCAGCTCAGCTGTAATACTGTGCACTTCCACTCTGACAGCTGTTAAAAAGAGAAAAGAGAAATGTCTTCACATGCAGACAGACTGTATGCAGTAATGGAGACAGCTCTACTGAGGGATGGGCACATTTGACTCTGTGTCTCTGGAACAGCTGCCTCCCAGATGGATCCACTAGCTTGGGCCAACACCGGAGTAGCCAAGCATGACTGCAGATCTGTGTGTCAGAGTCCTCTCCAGACCATGTGAAAACAAATACCACACTTGCTCATGAGCAGCCATGATGATTATAACTCTTCACCATTCGCTTATGATTTACTGATATTCATAGAAATCAAGGTAGCAAATAAGTGATGGCATGGGTCACTCTTGGCACACGTACCATCACCCGCTGTCTGGGTGAGTCAGTGATTGGTGCTGGTATCAATTTTTTCCTCAAAAGCTGATGGAATTCAACAATTCTCTGCTTCTATAACAAGTGTGTTTATTGAATAGAGGCAAATGTTCTGAGTTAATGGTAAATCTATCACATGCTACCAAAGTGGCAGACAGACATTTGGCCGACTGCAGTATCTAATAATACAGTAAAAACAAAAATCCTGACTGATCTGTATTTCAAAACAAAATAATAGTAAGAACACTTGGTTTTGTTGCCGTGGTGACTGAAAGATGTGAATGAATACCTCCAAAGAAGAAGATGATGGTGATGATAATGAAGATGCAAAATATAATGACAGGGAATACGACAACAACAATGATGACATCAATAATAAAGAAGAATGATGCTAAAAAAGAAATAAAGTTGACGACAAAATGAAAAAGAAGAAGACGAAGAAGCCTGAGTTTAAATCTGAAGATCCTCATTCCTGCACAGATCAGTTAGCTGAGGTATTTTCCAAGCTCCCTACTCTGCAATCCTCATCTGTCTTAAGTCTGCCACAATGTTTAAGGACCAAAGAAAAGTACAGTTAACTCTTTAGATTCAAGATTCAAGAGGTTTTTATTGTCAATACAGCCGTATACACATTACACAGTGTATTGAAATAGCGTTTCACGCAGCTCCTCACCCTGGTGCGTTTGTAAAGAAGATAAAATATAATATCAAAAACAAAATACTTAAAGGCAACTATACATATATTTTAATTTGTTGTATTAAATATTATACGTCTTCTCTTCCTCCTTCTCAGACTGTTACAGCACAAACATATGGTGTAAGAGGTTTTTAAAGGATCAGGCATCAAGTCTGCTCTTAAAAACTGAAAAACGATAAATAAACCGATAAATAAACATGATTAATTGATAACCTTCTCTTTATTAAATGTATATTTAATTATTAATGAATATTGTATGTACTGTTTTCGTTTATTTTCCAACAGTAAAGACAAACTGACCAGCATCACAGCATCAATGAGAAAAGATTTTAACATAAAATCATAAAATGTCACTTTTTATTTTCATCTAAACAAAACCTGCTGATCCAGTAGTCTAATGCTGATACGTCGTGTAGTACACATTTAGTTTGAACATCGCCAAAGCATTGTGTTCCACTTTGAAACGTAATCAGAGATCATCATTATGTGATTTAAGTCCAAGGCTCTTCAGCAGAGTCCAACTGTGGAAGATGGTCCCTGATAAGAGAATTTTCTTTTCTTTTTCACATTCTTTCCACGTTTATTCCACGTTGTTTGTAGAATTGCATGAAAAACAATCACCAGATACATTGTATTCTGATTTTGTTGTGTGATTTCATTTCTTTTAAATATTTATTAGTTTATTTATTTATTTATTTTACCAGTAGCAGCAATTTAATTAAATGTTAAACTTTTTCAGCTAAGCCATTTTTTTTGGACTAAAGCCTTAGTGCTGTATGTAATTTGCCAAAGGAAAAATGAGATTTCATTACTATTTTATAATGTACAAATACTGGAAAATATAGTGTGTGATTAAAATTACAGCCACACACACACACACACACACACACACACACACACACACACACACACACACACACACACATACACACACACACACAC
>JBBIGC010030168.1:0-12249 GCA_037576955.1 Lepidarchus adonis
CATCAGTGACGTGTGAAGAAGAGGCATAGTGTCCCCACCAATCACATCAGTGATGTGTGAAGAAGAGGCATAGTGTCCCCACCAATCACATCAGTGATGTGTGAAGAAGAGGCATAGTGTCTCCACCAATCACAACAGTGATGTGTGAAGAAGAGGCATAGTGTCCCCACCAATCACAACAGTGATGTGTGTTTGGAAGGCGGGCCCTCAGGTAGAGAGCACTGTTTAACCGTCGACGCTACGGACTGGTATCGTAAATCTAAAAAAAAAAAGTTATTTTTTCTGTGCGGCCTGGTGGTTGGGGACCCCTGGTTTAAGAGGGGGGGGATTCTCAACGCAACAGTGAAACATGGATGTCACTGTTAGGATAAGAGTGGACTACTAACAAATAAACAATCATTTACATTCATCCAAGAATGGTCAGAAGCGTCCATGGGTAAGAGCCATGAGATGACTAGCATTGACAGATGAGCTAATCTAATAAACTGGCCAATTATTGTAATTAGCGTGAGAAAAGGGATTTTAAAAACGGTGTTAAAAAATGATTGTGTGTTGTAGGGATCGGGCTAAAGACATGTGGGAGTGGGTCTATCAGCTGGAGTCTGAGAAGTTTGACCTGATGGAAAAGATGCGGAGGCAGAAATATGAGGTCAGATTGGCTCTTCATTGAAACCGTTCCACTGGGTTATTTTAGCACAGGCAGCAGAAAAGTTCTCTAAACAATACTTTACTTCTCTGGTCCATTTCTAGATCAAAGTACTTCTGAATCGCATCTCCCATGCTCAAAAATTGTAAGAACATCTTTCTTAGTGTGTGTGTGCAATATGCTCCCATTTCCTTCGTATAATAAAGTGTATGTGGTATAATAAATGTAATAATCATGTCTCTTTCCTGTTTGCAGTAAGAAAGGCACAGGTGGGAAGGGCAAAGTTGGAGGTCGCTGGAAATGAACACACACCAGCATTTCACCCGTGTTTAGATGATTTAGATGTTTTAATGCATGAAAAACCAATAACGATAATAATAATAATTGTGTGTTACTAACTTAACAATAATTATACATTAAATCATGGACATTTATCCCAAGCATCTTATTGCTGCGTCTTTATTACATCATTTTGAAATGACACTTTGTTGATGCAGGTATGAATAAGACATGGCGGCCAGGATAGAATGTGTGTATCCTGTCAGTTCTGCAGTGTGAATACTGAATATGCATCGTCGCTGTGGTTCTGGACCAGCGTGAAACCTACTTCTTGAGCAATCTTATCAACTTTCACTGCAAATGCTGCCTCCTGCTCCTTCGACAAGTCCAACAGGTACCTAGCAAACACACAGAGAATAAAGACGCATGGTAATGAAGCATTATTATTTTTTTAGACTATGTACAAGTTCAAGTTTAAGTTCTGTTTATTGTCATATGTGTGTTAATGTTAGTTTAACTGTACAATGAAATGTGCTGGACAAGTAGAACCAGAAAACTCAGCATATGGACAAAAACAAAAATAAAAAAAGTAAGAGTAAAATACATAAATATAGTACAATGCAAATATGTCAGACTTACTTTGCGAGCTCCACAACCAGCAGAGCATCTGGTGCTGCGGTTTTCTTCAGTGAAGAATCTAAATGATGCACCATACTGACAGGACGATCAATACATCATTAATAAGTGATGGAAATCCAGCAGAGGTTCTAATTACTGTGGCATTGCAGAACTCAAACACAGTACCTGGCTGAACAGTAGATGGTGTTGAACAGACGTCTGTAAGTGTTTTTCAGGGGCAGCTTGGGTAAGGAGTCCAGAGACAGGAAAGATATTCTCACGCCGGTCAGATTCATCAACTCTGGGAGGAAACAGATACCAAAGAACACGTTTAAGAAAGTCCGATTGAAATCAATGGATGTTTTCCATTCCAAACACTTTTTTTCTCAAAATACATCATTACTTCACATCACAAATACATATGACTTGTCAGGGAACGATATCGTACTTAATTGATGGGTCCTGTGGTATGTTTCTGGCTGCACATTCACTTCTTCTTGTATTTCGCTGGGTGACTTGACCGTTTGTGTAGTTTGGTTGACCGTACGGTCCTGGTTCTGTTCTGTTTCATCGCTCTTTGGCTTGGGTTGTGTTTCCAGTGTGTGATTGTTGAAGGATTTGCGTGAATCTCCGCGCTCACTGACTGACTGAGGAACATCACGGTGGTTCCCTCTAGTGGAGAGAGATTCAAACAGTGTCTGGACATTCGCTACAGAGATATCCTGAGCAGTCTGAGGGAAGGAAACAGGGAGGGAAGGTTTAGTGCCTCGGCAAATCAAAGTATAGTACTTTCAGAATAAATAAATACTCCAGTGCGTTTTTAAACCCTAAAAAAGAAGGTGACGCAACTGCCCATTGTTTTCTGTTATTAGTCTGGAGCGTTTTTTGGTCTAAAAGTATGTGATCGACCACAGTATTATGGCGTTTTTTGCTTTGTAGGAGTAAGAGCCACTAGATAGCTTGATAGTTTATGGTCTAGATCAGATGTGTGGGGCTGGAAATAGCTGAAACACCAGGCAGTGGTGTTCAGGAACCAAGGATGTTGAGAAACCAACCAAATATAAGTTGTTTACAGCAGTGGTGATGGGAACCAGGCATCTGAAGCACTTAATCTATCATACTATAAGAAAAAAAAAAAGTTTTTACAGTTTGACAATGTTTTAAAATTACTTTTACACACATCAGAATAACCTGGAGGTCAGGTGGTTATTTTGGATAGTAAATAAATTGGCTATATTTGTGCTGTAGACTTTATGACCCCTGGTTCCATCACCACTGCAATGATAGAAGTTGTGAAGTCTGTGAAATTCCCCTTCAAATAAAAAAGACTTGACTTGGCTTTCTTTACCTTCACATGCTGGTTGTTTTGTGTCTTCAGAAGCTCTTTGTTCTCCGTTTCAACGCCAAAGGACAGATAGGGACTCGAGACAATATCTCCCCAGTATCCTCGAACGCCCACCCTGTCTCCTCCCTGTTTATCAGGTTTTACATTAGGGAGAAGTGAACAGTCCGTTCTTTTACTGATGGTTATACAACTGGGTCAAAGCATCTCCAAAACAGCAGGTTAGATTAGTAGCTACCAAAAACCACAGACAGGGGCACCCAAGTCTCATTGATGCACACTGGGAATGAACACTGGTGTGTTCAAGAAATACCGTACATCAAATTGCTGAAAAGCTTCATTCTGTTTAATGACGCATTCCATTACTGCTTACTGTGCCCGTGCTGACCCGTTCAAAAATGCCTCGGAACCAGAGCACGAGCAATGGAAGAAGGAGGCGACAGATCGTGTTTTCTTTTCCGCCATGGCTGCTTGCACTTACCAGGATGCATTATGGGAAGAACGCAAGCCGGCGAAGGCAGCACGATGTTCCACCTTGGATCCTGCTGTTCATGTGGATGGGATTCTGACACATACCACCTAACATTGTTGCAGACCAAGTTCACCCCAACGGCGTTCCTTAATGGCAGTGACCTCCTGCAGCAGGTGTGTCTTACCTGAGCGTAAAAACTGCTCAGGAATAGGAGGAGTTTATGGCATGGAAAAGTGTGTCGAAAAAGGTGAAACTGGCTGAAGATGATGGTGCTGCTGTTTTCTTCTCTTAAGGTAAGTGTATTGATTATGGATACATAACAATGTAAAGCCATTAATGGATATATTATATGATAGACAGTTGGGAAAGTTAGACAGCTGCAGTAAGTGTGTGTTGGCTTTTTTTCACTGCTTTTAAAGCACTGTTCAACTGAAATAGATTTGTGACCTGCTATTACCTACATTCCCCTTGTGCTAAGAGAAACGAGTAATTAGGTTTGCATGGTTTTATGAAAGAACAGGCAAAACAGGTCTCAGATCAGTGTACATGACAAAATCTATCAATCCACTCAACCCGGAGAATGTGTGTGAACACGTCATGTAATTCTTTCTCACAGAGAGCTGTCACGAGCACAGAGCGTAAGATCGATCATCTTTCCTTCACAGTGAAGTAACTCACATGTATAAACACGCGTGTGGACAGCAGACTCTGATTGGCTATCTGGTATAGCCCCTCCCTCATCTCAAAAGCCACGCCCCTCTCTCGCCATTTGGCATACTGCTGTTTGTGTATGACTCCACACTGCGAGAGAGAAAAAGCACAACAGAAGTTAGGTGTCGATTCCAACGGCATGACTGTAGTTTGGAGCAGAATCTGTCATGTACAGTGAAAATGTCATATATTTTTGTATAAATGTGACCTAAAACATCATCTGACTTTTAAACAAGTCCTAAAACCTTGTTTGTTTTTTTAATAATAATAATTTGGTCATGTATATATATATATATATATATATATATATAAAGAAAGATCTAACAGCATATCTGCATGTGGTAAGTGAACCTGTGCTTTCAGTATCTGTTGTACAGCAATAACTGCAAATACACATTAGTGGTAACTGTCGTTCAATCCTCCACATCAACTCTGAAGAATTTTAACCCATTCCTCCAGAGACTTCTACTCTTGGATGTTTGTGGGTTTCCTCACATGAACCGCCATTTTAGGTCTTTCCACAACATTTTGGATTAAGAACATTCACTTTGTTCTTCTTTAACCATTCTTTGACCGACTGAGTGTGTAGGGTCGTTGTCTTGCTGCATCATCCACTGTGTCTTGAGATTAGTTCACAGACATTGACATTTTCCTTTAAAATCTCTGAGATAGTTCAGGATTCATTGTTCCATCAATGATGGCAAGCTGTCCAGGCCCATAACTTCTATTTCCATTCACAAATATTCTTCCAGTATCCTTCTGGTTTGTCCACATCTATAATGATATGATATGTTCTATTTAAGAGCATTGAGAAGCTCCAATGTACTAATCCCATGATACTGTGTGCAAAACAACAAGTACAATAATATCAAACTGCCTGTATAGAAGATACAAACCCCTTTCTGGTGAAGTTTCATGGTGAGGTCCCAGTCAAAGGAGCCCTTGCGGGAGTCATAGCGTGTGCCAAGGTGCTGTCGGACGCGAGCGTCCCAAGCTTTAAGCATACTGGCAGGGGAGGAGGGGGGATGCTGCCACTGCTTAAAGATTTGATGCAACTCATCTCTCTCCTTAAACTACAAAAAAGATCACAGCAAAGTACATGGAATATCAGCTGCAATCACTCGTAATCACATCTTCATTACAAAACCTCCATTTAAAAAAGTAACTTCCATAATTCATCACTTTATGTAAGATTAATCAACGTTAATTAATTAATTAATTGTGTTAATTTATTAATTAAGTGTTATTTGATTATATTTTTCTGACCCACATGGTTATATTGATCATAGTAGCAATGTTTCTGATCCAGTGCCTTCTGAGGGCCTGAAGGTCACACACATTTCACCGTAGTTTTCAGCATTGCCCTACACAAACATTTATCTGCATCATTTCACATTTATATTCTATAGTTTTCAGTCTTATTTTACCCCAGTCCCAACTTTTCTTAGTAGTGTACAGAAATTGAAATTTTTATATTTACAAACTACAATCAAGTTGATCAGCTAAAGTGTAAAAAGTTCTTTTTTGTCAATTAATAAAAGTTTACTTACAAATAGCAGATTTTTTTTTTGCTTTACAAAATGCTTGGGTTTGTTTCGTCATTAGAACGAGGTAGTTTTAAGTTTATACCTAAATTCTAATACACACCAGGTGTGTGTAGAGTCTGGGATCAATTTTTACATTTGAATAACAATCTGAACAGCAATTATCTAGCTTGATAAACGGCATCATAGGCCTGTTTCAATCTCACCTTGAGAAGACTCGTGTCGAGGCAGGGGTGTGACTGCGATTCTGTGTCGAGTGTATTGGTGACTAAAAGAGAAAGTTGAGCAGCGACATGTTTCAGTGTCTCTTCAGTTTGACAGCGGATTTCAGAATTCCCAAACAGCTCGAGGAACGCTTCAGTCTTCTCTGTGCAACAAAATAAGCAGAGCAGCGCATACATGGTCTTTGGTGAGTGAATAACCTAATTGTATATTCTATGTAAGACCATTTTATTTAGGTAACCAAAGTCACCCCATACACTCCACACTCACCATGCATGCCCACGGTCTCTGGAGTGGTTAGAGATAGATAGAGTAGTAGAAGTTGCCGTGCAACAACCTCCATACTGTTCTCAATGACCCAAATCTGCAAACACATTACACATAGTGCAACAAATAACAGTGTTAACATTGCTTTAATAATAAATCTGATTGTATATTGCATCTTCCCATATCATGTTAGAGTTAGTATGTTTGTTCAAGGCCTTGTACCAATGTAACAGTTTTGATTAGGGTTTATATGTGACTGCAGTTTAATTTAGTCAAGCAGCTCCACCATTTAACAAGGAAAGCTGATATATTTGGTGTAAAGCCAGCTTGAAATGGGCCAGTTCACTAAATTCTTGCCTTATTATATAGCAAGTAAAAACAAAACAATGAGGAATGAGTTTTTGTAACATTATTCATTGACTTACATGGAGGGTGTGTGTCCCACTGAGGCCTGCAATGGTCTTTAGGATGTGTCTGGGGTCTCCGCTGCCCACCACCAACACATTGAGCTCCCCTTCTGGCCTCACAGCACCTGTGCGCGCGCACACGTATAATAAAAATAATAAAGCTGGGATAATTAAAAAAAATGCCCTGTAAAGAATGAGAGATCTCACCTGCACCAAGGAGGTCTCGCGCTGCTCCGAAGCCCCACCACGTGACACAGCCTGCCCCCTCTGCCGCCCGCCCTGCGCTCATTCTCAGCCAAAATACAGCTAAATGTGCACTGTCGAACTACCACTCACTGAAATAAATAAATATTCACGAGAGTAACTTAAATGGTTAACAACTTTCGTCTTTAGCCTAAGAAAACCTCTCAGAGCCTTGAAGCTAGCGTCAACAAACCTAGCTAAGTTTGACGGTTGCTTAGTAACTCTGAGGGGAGGGGCTGTAACAAGGCCACGTAATGACGTACGGCTCTATAAAGCGATCTGATTGGACGAAGCTCTTCAGTGCGCTCAGAAACGTCAATCGTTATTATAATCAGAGCAATAATGCGAAACTCGATAATGCATGTATACAATACAGTAAAGGTATTTGTTTTACTTATGAAAGCAAATTATGTAGTTTGATGTAGGCTAAGACTTAGGTTTAAGAGTTGAATGTATGTATCATCAATATGCTAAATCTGAATTGTGCTTTTTGCTTTCCAGCATTCATTATTCATGTGCATGTTAAAACCCAGCACAGATTTTAAACAAAGTTTAAGGAGAATAGTTTTTACTGTAATTACCTAAATTTGCAAACATGAACCCTGCAAAAAAGTATTTCTGGTGAACAAACGTTTTAAAACATACATTAGTGAGTTTTCGTTATATTTCTGTGGGTTTTTTTATAAACTATAAACTATAAAGTCCATACAATTATATGTAAGCAGCTTTCGAACACACATAGCATCTTCCAACTAATCTCGAACCATTTGCTATGACGTTGATTTACTTCTAGCTTTTATGTGCTCTCTGAAACTAAAGTCCCCATCCTAATTACTAATGCGGCTCTTCAGACACCTTGTTGTTTCGCCTTTACAAAAGAAAAAAAGGTTTATGAATCATTTTTTTATTTATGTATGATTTTATACATATATATGATATTATACAATTATCTTGGAGTTCGATGTGATACTTTAACATTGAATTGTGGGAAACTAACCATGGAAACATCACTGAAGAAAATAGTTTAATTCTGCATGGACAGATTCCTTTGACTGCTAAGCTTCAACCATGTTTTCTATATATTAAAGTGGGCTATTATTCAAATTTTACACAAATACAGGAAGGACTCAAAAAGACGGTCATAGTTCAGTGTGTAATTTATTTCAAAGTAGGCCTACACTGCACTTTGTCACATTCAGTTGTTGTAACAGGTAAAATAAAAAAGAGATTTAAACTTTAAGAAGTCAATAAGCTGTTTTGCGGCTCCAGACAATATATCTTTAGTTAAAGAGGGGGCAAAATGGCTCTTTTGATAGTAAAGGTTGCCGACCCCTGGCCTAGGCCATGTGGGTTTGAGAATTTAACAGTAGGATAATTTTTTTGCATCCAGACAATTACCTATCCTACCAATGTTTAGGACGGAAATCATTTAGTGAAAGAGCTAGACGGATCTGAGTGTCGTTTGCATAGCTGTGATAAGTCACGTTTTGCCATTGGGGAATTTGGCCGAGATGAATTATGTAGAAGCTGAATAGAAGGGGACCAAGGATGGAGCCTTGTGGGACTCCATATCGCATTGAGTTTTTTGCTGATTTATAGGCGTCAATAGAGACAAAATAACCCCTGCGTTCTAGATGTGTAAACCACCTGCTCCTGAGAAAGATTTTTAATCTTTCTAACAGTATTTTATGATCGGCAGTGTCATTAAATTACTTTCTATATCACTGAAATTATTTGGTGATAAGGGTTAGTGATAAGTATCTGTTGCTTGTTGAAGCGGACTGATATTTAACCAGTTCCACCCAGTTGAGACACCGCTCTAGTATTTTCTTATTGGATTCCAGGCAAAGTGAAAGATCTTCTCTTCATTCAAACATTTACAAGTGTGGACTGTTCACTGACGGTAAACACAGCAGCAGTGTTTAATATGAATGACTGGCCTCCTGTCAGCCGGAGGGGCAGGTCGTATTGACTCAAAGTGGTAAAAGTAAAGTGTGTATGTGAGCACAGCTGAACCTCCAGTGCTACTTCTGCACTTCATTTTTTTTCTGAACTTGACATGTCTAGCTGATCTGAGATAAAGGGGTGTATCCCTGTGTGGGTGTGAGTGTGTGAGCATAGTGGTGTACGCACTGTTCTGCAGGAAGAAGGGAAGATCACGCCACAAAGACGAGGTAAGAACAGAATACTATTCCTTCTCGTGCTGTAAAAGTCTTATTTCATGGTGAATGTTTACTTTTCCAGTGTGTTCAGGTGCCGACGAGGTTTTATACAAACATTCTGCATGTGTGTGAGATTCGGGCAGATCCAAAGCTCCGGATGTGTGTGCAAGTGAAAACTTTGTTTTTCTTTCAGTTACATGGGTGGAGTGGATTTGCATGGTTTACTCAAGCATCAGTTTTTATACATTATTGTTATGCATTCAGCTTTAAAAGTATATGTATTTGTGTGTGTGTGTGTGTGTGTGTGTGTGTGTGTGTGTGTGTTTGTGTGTGTGTACACATACACAGTCATGTGAATATTGTTGGAAATTGATTTCTTTTTTCACATTTTTAACATATGTGTACAAGCAAACAAGCAAGTGCCTACAGATGAGGGTGATGACACTTGGTGATATGGAAAAAAATATTTTTTTAATATCAGCTGGTATATACAGTGAGGCAAAAAAGTATTTGTCAGCCACAGATTCTGCAAGGTGTCCCACTTAAAAAGATGAGAGTCTGTAATGTTCATCATAGGTTCACTTCAACTGCGAGAGACAAAAAAAAAATCCAGGAAATTAGATTATATGATTTTTGTCATAATTAAGAAAATAAGTGTTTGGTCAATAACAAAAGTTCACCTCATTACTTTGTAATGTAACCTTGGTTGTTCAGACGTCTCCTGTAGGTCTTCACCAGGTTTCACACACTGTAGCTGTTATTTTGGTCCATTCCTCCATGCAGATCTTCTCAGGAGCTGTGATGTTTTGGGGCTGTCGCTAGGCAACACAGACTTTCAACTCCCTCCACAGATTTTCTATTGGATTGAGGTGCGAAGACTGGCTAGAACACTCCAGAACCTTGAAATGCTTTTTACGTAGCCACTCCTTCATTGTCCGGGTGGTGTGTTTGGGATCATTTTCATGCTGGAAGATCCAGACACATTTCATCTTCAATGTTCTCCCTAATGGAAGGAGGTTTTTGCCCAAAATCTCATGATGCATGGCCCCATTCATCCTTTCCTTAATACAGATCAGTCGTCCTGTCCCCTTTGCAGAAAAGCAGCCCCAAAATATGTTTCCACCCCCATGCTTCACAGTGGGTGTGGTGTTCGCATTCTTCCCCCTCCAAACACAACGAGTGGCTTTTATACCAAACGCTCCATTTTAGTTTCATCTGACCACATGACATCCAGATGGTCTCTGGCAATCTTTATACAGGCCTGGACATGTGCTGCTTAAGTAGGGGGACCTTTCGAGCGCTGCAGGATTGTAACTTCTATCACTGTGGTCCCAGCTGTCTTCAGGTCATTGACCAGTACCCCCCCACCCCCACCCCCGTGTAGTTCTGAGCTGTTTCCTCACTGTTCTCAAGATCATTTGTACCTATGAGGTGAGATCTTACATGGACCCCCAGGTCCAGGGGGATTGTCAGTGATCTTGTATTTATTCAATTTTCTAATATTTGTTAAACAAACAGTTGATCTGGTGTGTGTGTGTGTGTGTGTATTACAGTATTATTGAGGTATTTTATAGACTATTTTACACCTATTATCCATTCCATTAATGTACTGACAGGTAAAGTGAACAAAATTTAGGTTGGCACACAAAGGCACCATTTATTGGGTGGGATATGTTAGGCACCAAGTGAACAGTCAGTTCTTGAAATTAATATGCTGGAAGCAGGGGAACCTGGTGAGCGTTAGGGTTTCTGCCATATCTAAGAGCTTGAAAAAGTGAATCTGATGAATGTAAATGGAAGATGTGGATGAATCAGAACACTGAGAAGGGTTGGACATGTGGCTGCAGCATTATAGATAATTACAATTACATTACACTCTTAGTAACTCTTCTCTTGTCCACAGATATGTTTATCCTGGTGTGTCGCTACAACCGAGTGTTCGCCTATCCTGGCGATGACATCACACTGACCTCTCACCTCTCCCCTGAGACCAGTGTGGTTACCATGGAGATCAGGTGGTTCAGGGGGATAGAGTGTATTTACCTGTATAAGAATGGACAGGTGACTGTGGGGAGGGGCTATGAAGGTAGAGTGAGTCTGTTCTCTGACGAGCTGCAGCGAGGAAACGTTTCTCTGCTTCTGAGAGATGTCGGACAGGCGGACACAGGAATCTACAGCTGTCAGGTCATCACGGGAGAACACAGGGTAGAGAAGACCATACATTTGTATATGTCTGGTGAGTGGAGGCGACTTCAGTCTATAGTTTAGTTTTTTATTGTAGTCATTAAGCACACAGGGCTCAATCATGGAAAACTGAATTAATAAATACCATGTAAACATTGCTAACTTGTTTATAAAATTCAGTTCTCAAGCAAGATTTCAGTTCTACTGAATTTAAAAGCCAATTTTTTTGTGGTTGTGATGTCATTAACATGAACACATTATAGATGGCTGCCAAATTTGTGTTCAATTGATAAGGGGTGTTGTTACTGCATAATTGAGCTCTGCACCATATTTATTGAAATTCTCTTGTAAATTGTCGGACAATAAAAAGAAAACTGTCAGCCGGAGGTCTATAAAAAGCCCTTCCATTAATTTTGTTTGTCCCGAATAACGGGTCAGGCAGACACATTGGGTAAATTTATTAAGCCAGTTGCACAAAAACATTCAGTCACAAAAGAAGGACAGGACTGGAGAGAGACAAATGGTGGATGAAGACAGCAACAAACGAAACTAGAGTGAACATTATTGGGTGAATTATTTGTGTTGTGGGTCCTAAATCCACATGTATAGGTTCTGACATGTCTTGTTTTCTGTTCTAGGGACCGAAATTCTATCACCTGACAGATGTGAGTTCCCTTTTTCATTATGCCTTCTGTTTGAACACAACTTTACCCTGGTGCTCTCAAACTGAAGAGGGTTTCAGAAGCTAAATGACCTACGTTCTAACTGTAAAGATAAAGATTAGCTCAATTTTAACAATTTTAGCAAAAACTCAGACAACTGCGACCAAAGATGCACTTGTTGGGTAGAGTAGCATAAACCCTAGTGTTGTTACTCAAGAGTAATACTCTCTGTACAACTGTACAGTTATTTTAGCAGCTAAAGGCTAACGGTTGGAGAGAAGTCAGTGATTGGGACAGGGAGTAAACAGCACGTTCCCCGTCCGCATCCATGGCTGAAGTACTATTGGGCAAGGACCTAGTTGCCCCTAGTTGCCCCTCATGTACACAGGTGTCACAGATGAGCTAAATCACGACTGCCAACTCTCACGCATTCAGCGTGAGACTCACGCAATTGACCCAATTCTCACGCTCTCACGCCACACCCCCCTTT
>JBBIGC010030179.1:0-12247 GCA_037576955.1 Lepidarchus adonis
CGCAAAAAGCATTTCACTACACATCATACTGTGTATGACTGTGTATGTGACAAATAAAATTTGAATTTAAATTTGAAGTTGAATTTGAAGTTGATACAAGTATTTCTGCTCATAAGAGTCCAACACCAATATAAGTTTACAGCTGTGGACTAATCACAGCACAGATGAGACAATAAAAACACGAGGAAGTGTTTAGTTAGCAAAATGAATGCATTGTGCATATGAAGAAAAGGGAAATTCTTGTCCGTCAGTGTTCGTATCTGTACTATCAAACCGTCAGTCGACTGCCAGTCTACTCGAGCTCTTATCAAAATAGTTAAGCAATAACTAAAACGAAGTGCACATGATCAGTTTAATGATGTTTGATTTATTACAAGTTCCTCGTACATTTAAAAGTGAAGTGCAGTGAAGTTCAGAAACAAGGATTAATCCAACACCAGATTCAAAATTCAATTATAATACGCTACTGCTACTTGTAGATATGACTAACTGATCATCGATTGCACTCATATTTAACAGGACATGTTCAATCACAGCAACACCATGGCTATAAGTAGGTAAACTTGCATTAAAACATAGTTACATCCAGATTTCCAGATGCAATTTGGAGTATCTTCTGTATCAATCTTCTGAGAAGAACCTCCAGAAAAGTGTGGTTTACTCCAAACTGAAATCTATTACATTAGTCCAGTCCACAGTGTGGTCTTCCCTGGTTTGAGTCCTAAAACAGAAAGCCTTACCTGAGGTAAGATCTTTGGATTTCTACCATCCATGTTCCTGGAGCTCCGTGGGCTTCACAATAACTGCATCAGAAAAAGCTGCTGCAAGTATAATACACTGCTCAGCAAACTTCCTCAAATGTGTAGTGGAGAAAAGGTATGTGCAGCGTTCGCCGTGAATACGTCACACAAAGAAGAAAAACTCGTTTTTTTCCCTCTCCTGCATAGTCTCTCACTCAATATGAGCCGGAGAGACTGATAAACATTGTGATTCTTCCCTTAACGTTAACTGTAGACTGAGCTAGGTGGTATTGCACATACATGGTATAAAATTGGTTTAGTAAAGCTGTGTGGGTGAGATGGGCAACATTAGCATCATGAGTTCATGTTCATATTCATATTCAAATTCATTTGTGCAAAAAAAAAATCTGTGCAATATCTCCTGTCTCCCTTTAACTTTTACATTTGCCTTATTTATTTGTGTAGATACTTTTTATATATATTTTTTATATTATTATATTATTTTATTTTATTTTTGCCTTACTTTATTTACCCAAAACTTCTTAAAATAACTTCTTATTTATTGTTTTTATTAGTACTCTGTTTGCTGTAACAATGTGAAATTTCCCACAATAAAGAATTATCTTATGATTATCAACAAAACGGGAGAGAGTCTAATGAAGTAGTGCTGTTTCCCAAAGACTAAAACAGTAACAAAATATTTTTTGATTATCTTTATTCAAATTACTGTTACTAAAATTGAAATTAAATTCAAATAAACTATTTGAAATGTTTTGTAGTTTGCAAGCATTTAAAAATGTCATGATTTCAATATACTGTAATATAATCAATAGATTACAGAGCAGTGTTTTAGACTCTATTCTGCCCTTTGGTTGAGGCTGATATCTCTGCTCTGACATCGGTTCAGACGAAATATGGGCAAAGAGGCTACTGAGAAAAATCAGGGATCATAATTATCAGCCATAATGTCAATTTAAAAAGAAAGAGGCAAGATGTTCGGCTCAATACACCCACACACACAAACTACACTACACTATTAAATAGAAGAACCTACAAATAAACTTAACATCAACCACAGTAACCAAAAGGTAATCTGTCTGATCTTCCATCTGTGGTGAAAACATGACATTTCCAGCAAAGTGTCCCCATTTCAACAACATTTTCAGTGTTGATATCATTTTGAGGATATTTTGGCCCCACAGAGTTATTAATACAAGGACACATTAAGAAACACACACACACCAGAGGTGTTAGTGAAGCACAGAAGTGAAGCTTTGGTGTTTGGACAGCATGGTTTGGTACAAGCAAAAAGTTCCAAATGCATAAGGCAGTGGTGCCCAAAGTGGGTATTTCTTTTTTTAATTTATTTAAACATGTACTTTCACATTGGTATTTATATGTGGGGCAGATACAAACCATTTCGCAGGTTACACAGTGAAAAACCTCCTATCAGGGGTGTACCCTGCCCTGGACAGTAGTCAGTTGGGATCAGCTCCAGTTTCCCCGCGACCTGAAATGGAGTTTGGGAAATAAATGAATTAGAATAATAAACACAAACTTGTGCATTTGGGGGAATGTATCAATCAGTTCCACATGGATAAAGCAGAAAGGAAGAAGAACAGAAAAGAAAACATCCTTTCTAATGGGGAAGAAGCAGGTGCAAATTTTTAGGCCAATGTTCAGAGCTGAGCCCTTGGAATCATCAAATATATTGCAACAAACAGACAAACACCCTAATCATAAAGCGTTCAGGCATGATGAAATGTAATTTGTGTCTATATAACTTCCAATTAATTGCCCTGTATCAGAATTCCTTCAATTATATAATAATTCATATACAGCGCATAAAATAAGTAAATATATTTCTAAAGGTGCTATTGAAATTCTGACCACATGTCGCTAACAACTCATCCAATGCAATAAATGTTTAATAAAATAAAACGACACAGGGGAACGGAACTGAACACATGAAGAAAGGAAAGTGCAGAAAGACATATATACTGTATAGTGACGAGTTTCAGCTTTTTTAATTCGTTGAGGGAAAATAAGGACATTTCACACATGGTGAAACCAGTCCTCCATCACTCAGCCACAAAGGATACTGAAACATTCAACACCAGTGATAACTTACAGCAATAGTAATAATAAATAAATAATTAATTTAATTTAATTTAATTTAATTTAATTTAATTTTATTTTATTTTATTTTATTTTATTTTATTTTATTTTATTTTATTTTATTTTATTTTTTAAATGGCTATGGACTCAGCCGCACTCAAAGGGAGTTCAGGCTTGGGTAGTGAATTTGCTTGTAGTTAAGTAAAGAGAGAGAGAGAAAGAGAGAGAGAATACTTATCTGTCTCCATGTTGCCATGCGATGGGTTGGCCTCTCGTCCAGGATGCAAATTCCTCATGACCCAAAATGAACAAGTAGTTTGGATACAATAATTGATGAGTGTGTAAACAACAGCTTATTAACTTGCTTCTACTAAACTTGGATAAGACAGAAGCTTATGCTTCATACGCTTTTGCTGGATCTGTTATTCCAAGCAAAAGCCTTCGAGCTCCTACCTCTAGAAACTGAAACTTTTTCCATTTTCTGTTGGTTGTTGTTATCCAGTGTCAATCAGAGGAGAATCCTGATCGTAAAAATAGCTTTTTAAAGGTTATTTAGTAAAGGTTGGCTTTTCAAAGTAAAACAGTTCTACATAGTACCGCAAAGGGTTCTGCTATTATTACACATAAAGCTTCTTGTATTATATATACAGTAGAACCTTTTATGTTAAGAGTGTGGTTTATTCCACTGCACCAATATTATTTATATTGGGGATATTGTTTATGGAATTACACCAAATGCTTACAGGAAATCCTTTTAAACATCAACTGGACATGGCATTTGAGGTATAAAAAACACCGATTGATTTCCCTTGAGAAGTGAAACAGATACTTGCTCATGACATTACTTGTGTACATTTCTGATTCTATTTAGGAAGTCAGATGATGAGTCTGGTGTTTGTTCTTTGTCCTTTTTAATCATATTCAGTTTAGCTCTTGTAATGAACAATTGATTGACTGATGGATCAAAAGCAATAAAAATTTAAATACAAGTGTTAACTATTGTCTGCGCTTGTGAGAACCACTCAGGTATGTCCCTAAATGCACTGATGCGTAGAGTCAGAACTTCCTCGTTAGGCTGGGGGTTTCCTGCTGTTTCTTGAAACTTAACAGCAACTTATCAAGACTTTTAGCAATTTTAGAACAGTCTATAAAAAAACAACACATTTAGAGTTACCTAGTTCTTATTTCTAAAGTCATAGCATCTTTATAAAGCTTTAAGAAAACAATCCTCAGAGATTTTAATCAACCTAGGCTTTTAAATATAGTTTTTTTCCCCGAATTAAAATTTATTACATCAGCAAAGTAATTGTATTGTAATTTGTGTGGTTTTAACTATTTACTTTAATTAATTAGTTTATTAGCAATATTATTAGTAAATTATTATTAGTTTATTTAGTTTATTATTATAGTTTATTAGTACATATAAAATAATATGCATATACTATATGTACTTATAAATATAAATATATGTATGAATATACATGTGTATAAATGGACACTCGTCCACACAATATAATTAAATTTAATTATTAAGTACAATTCTACATATTGCACATTTCAGAATAACATTTTACAATAAAAAATATTGGATAATGATTTGAATTTAATCAGTTAATTAAAATATTGTTAATTGTATTGAATCTTTTAAAATAGTGTATCAAAATTGTTACTTATTTACATTTACATTTGGCAGACATTCTTGTTCAAAGCCATGTTAACAAAGACACTTTGTTAAGGTAATACTGTAGTAGGACCCTAGATTACACAAAGTTGTCGATATGTTAGTTATGGATTTGATGTTGGCTAGTTTAAGACATTGACATATTGTCCTATGTTGTTCTCTTAATAGGTGGGTCTTAAGTTCAGACCAGCAGTTATTTTAAGTTATTTTCTTGAAATGGTGACTTATTTCTCCCAAAACAATGACTTTTTCCTAAAATACTGACTTATTATCTTGCATGTATGACAGACATCCCATCTCTTTTCCTCAGTCTCCAACAAATTGATAGCAGCTCCCTGATACCTACAAATTATAAACATAAACAATATCTCAGATCGAGTGACATACATAGGGAGACTGACACAGAAAGTGTTGATCAGTTTTTATCAGAGACTGGTTTACAGTCTAACTAGTCATGGTGGGTTAAGATGATTTTAGCAGCAGGTATCACTAGTGTAGTTGACCTTATTTGAACTAGCTGGATGCTAATATGCTAGTTCTCCCTTATCCTGTATGAGGCCAATATTTCTGTAGACTTGTATCTTGTGGTGGTAAAATGAAATGTATATTATTAACTCATATCGCAAACGTGTATCAAAAACAGTCAATATTTACAACACTATTCGTCATTTTGAAATAAAAATTAATTATTCTAATATGGCAAGACACCATTCTAGCATTTCCCCCTTCTCTATCTGGCGGGAATTTGCAGCGCGTGACATGAACGTCATAACTGTGTGGTAGTGCTCAGCGGGTCCCAGAGTTAGAGAAGGTCACCGCACACAGAGAGCGAGACCGCCAGGTTTACGTCAGTGAACAATAGAGTTCGTGAGGAAGCAGGAGTTTGCTGGGAAATGTTCACGCAGTCCCGACGTTTTCTTCAGAGGGAGCAGGAAATCCCCTTCAGCCTCAGCGAAGGGGCGGGGCCTGGGCGACGGGGGCGTATCCAGGCTCGAGCTTGAGTTGTGCACGCGCAGATCTCAGAACTAGTAAGATATCTGTTCTCCTGAGCTGGTGGACGTGGGTCTGGAAGGAGTAAATATGCAGATTGTCTTCAGTTTTTTGTTGGTGAGTAACGTTATAGGTCCCTTATGTCTCTCAGTGCAGCTTTTTGACTTGGTGTTTATGCCACTTTATGTGTTTAGTCTCGAGTAAACACATAAAGTGGGTGCTTTAGTTTAAAGCTGTGAGTCATTAACCTCCGTTTTTATGGGCTATTTCCACCACAAACGAAGACTCGTGTCGATTTACTTTTATTTGTAGTTTAGAAATAGCTGTAGCCCTCCAGCCTGACTACTTTCACTTTCGTTTTAGCTGGTGGCAGCACCCACCGACATGTCTGAGCTGTGCTAATGTGTCGATATTGTACGTTGTTTTTAATCACTTCCGGGTTTTGTTAGCTGGAAGTTAAAATGTGAATGTAAACAGAAGCTGAGAGTTTTGGGGAAATTCCTCAACCAGACGTCCGTTTTTTTGTTCTGATTGCGCTTTTTCATGGTGACTTTCACTTTAACCCTTTTAGGTTTTGCCAGTTCTGGTTTTCTGCTGTGATGAGACCCAGTACATGAAGGATGATCAGTGCTGCAAGATGTGTGGTCCAGGTATGATCAGCCCTTAGTAACATCTGCTAATGTTTTTGCAATTCTCCACCATTAAAATGTAAAATATTATTTACAATAATGAGTGTTCAGAGTATTTTAAATTATTTAAACTATTCAGATAATCATCCCTAACTATTCACCAAAAGGCCCAGATTGAGTGAATGCAGTAAAACATGTAGTGGGTGGTGTTTGTGCTACTGTTGCTCATTAAAACTGTATTGCAGGTACAAGGATGAAGCAAAACACTGACTGTAAAGATCCAATCTGTCAGGACTGCAAAAAGGGAGAATACCAGGATGGTTACACTAAGGAAACCAAATGCAAACTGCAACCATCCTGTGACCGCAGTGAGTTTTATAGTCTTGAGATGATTCATTCCCCACCTCTGTGGAGACATCTGTTAGACTAGTGAAAGTGCAGTTTGGTATTTAAACACTAGAGGTCAGTATATAATCTGTGCTGTTTTATCATCTAGTCAATCCTAAAAAGTTCCTTATGTAAAATATGTTACACATAATATTTAAAAAATCCTTCCATATAAATGTTCTTTTGACTGTAATAACATCTCCGCTCCTGAATCAATTCACAAAAATATCACAAGTATCACCGCCGAACAGACAGAGGGATGATTTTAGTTGTGATGTTTTATCTTCTGTCAGAATAAATGTGAAGAAGCTGCAGGACATTTTGTAGCCGTAAATACCATCACCATTCCGTCTGTGAGGAGAATAAAAGCCCGTCTCCAACAAACACCTGTCTCTATTAAACACCAGGCTGTTCGAATAATTTTTTTGAATAAAGGTCGGCGCTACTATTGGAAGGTATTCGGGTTCTAGTAAGAGCTTTTCCTGCTGCATTCTGAACTAACTGGAGTTTGTTTATGCACCTACTAGAACATAAGGCATGTAAGGCATTACAGTAATCTAACCTAGAGGCAACAAAAGCATAAACTACTTTTTAGTTTTTAACTACTTAACAACATGCAAACCAGACTGTCCCTGCCATAATCGTAAATAAATATTGTAAATAATGTTGTCACATATCACTGATAAACCTGTTTTTTGTCGAATTTAAATAACATACACAAATATGTCCATTTCCTTTGTACTAATTACAGCATTTACACATTTTCCCAGTTCTGATGCAGTTATGAGGCTTATTCTTAAAACCTTTTTTTTCTGAAAATCTGTTTTTAACATTTCAGAACTAAAATTCAGCATCTCAAAAACTATTTTTTAAAACATTTATTTCAAAGTTTATTCTTACGGATTTTAAAGAAAGAGTATATAATATATAATATTGTCTTACGCTCATTGTTGGACATGAGTCATGTACACAAGGGTGTAAACAATTAACCAATACCATTTTAATAATCTTTTGGGAAAAAAAACAAAGAGTATAAAAGTGTCTTCTTTAATATTAACATTTTCAAAAGCCTAGGGTTCTGTTTTTTAACATTTGCCAATCTAGTTTTCTTTTTCTTTTTACAAAATGTCCAATACTTGCATTAAAAAAGTAATGTTTCTATTGTATCTCACCTTTACTGGTTTTTTTTTGGAACAGATCTCAATTTTGAGGTGCCAGCTGACCCCAGTAAAACAGAACACAGTCCGTGTCAGTGTATCCGTGATTATCACTGTTCCAGTAAGGAATGTGTGGCTTGTGAGAAAAACAATGTGTGCAAACCAGGGGAGAGAATTAGTAAACCTGGTACGTATATCATATGCTGTAATTCACAGTGACCTACTTCCACTGCTGTTCACAAAGCCAAACTTTCTAAGACATTTCTAGCTTAGCTTATTTCACCTCCTTCACTATTGCAAAATAAGTTCTCTCACCTTTTACTACAAACTGTCTGAAAATATTTTGCTACACTGTGTATTTAATTTGCTTTGTCTTTTCAGGTACACAGACGTCAGACACAGAGTGTGCACCCTGTCCTCATGGCACATTTTCTAGTGAAAACGCAGCCGAAAAGTGCACACCATGGACAAAGTATGTCATCATTTATCTGACTGTAGAACATTTTCAAAATGATTTACATTTCCATCTTTTCCTGCTGCATTCTGAACTAACTGGAGTTTGTTTATGCACCTACTAGAACATAAGGCATGTAAGGCATTACAGTAATCTAACCTAGAGGCAACAAAAGCATAAACTACTTTTTAGTTTTTAACTACTTAACAACATGCAAACGCAGCCAAAAAGTGCACACCATGGACAAAGTATGTCATTTTGCTTTTTTATCTGACTGTAGAACATTTTCAAAATGATTTACATTTCCATACAGTCTCACTGACATTTAGAAAAAGGTGTACAGTGTACAATCACTACTTTAAAACCTATAATGTTAGTTATCTCATTATAATGGCACCTGTCAAGAGATGGTGTCTATTGGTCATCAAAAGAACAATCAGTTCTTGAAGGTGATGTGTTGAAGACTGAGCTAAATTGTCTAGGGACTTATTGTGATGGCTAGACAGAGCATCTTCAAAACAGCAGGCCCTGTAAGTGTTCTCGGTGGGCAGTGAACTGGTGAACCAGATAAATGAGTGAGCATCCTTCTGGTCCAATCCCACAGAGCAACTACTGTAGCATAAAATAGCTGAAAAAGCCAATGCTGGATATGATACAAAGGTGTCAGATCGCACACTCCATTATGTCTTGTTGATATTGGACTGTGTAACCCCAGACTTGTCAGAATACCCATGATGCATCGGACAGTGCAGAAAGCTTGCCTGTTCTGAATAAGCATGTTTTTTACATCATGTATTCAGCTGGGTGAAGGACGAAGTGGCACCAGGAGGCAGTTTGGGAAGAAGCTAAGGCAGCGGTGGCAGTGTGATGCTCAGGGCAATAATCTGCTGGGAAATTGTGGATCCTGACATTTACACAGACCTTATTAGACATGAAACTAAACTTTGCTGCAGACCAACTTCATCCTCCAATGATATTTCACAATGACATAACGTATCTGTGGATTTTAGTAGACATACCAGTTCTAAACTCAACTGTGGAGGCCCTACCTCACAACCTAGAAGACCTAAGTACCGGCCTCGTAACATCAGAGTTTTGGTTGCACAAGGGGAACCTACAAAATATTAAGTTTTAAGTGTTTTGTAAATGTACAATATACAGTCGAGTATATTTATGCGTATCTGGATGGATGCTTGAAGTTGCATTAACTACAGTAAACACATTTCTGCATATTTTACTACCGTTTGCTTGTTGAATTTAACATACTGGACAAAATAAATGTATTTTTCCAATACGTTAATCAAATCAGTGTAAATTTTTGACTCAAATTTGAAGTAAAATGCCATACTTAGGTTTCAAAAGAATTTGCATGTATATATGTATATATGTTTTGACCAAATTCACATAGACTTTCCATTAGTACTGTGATGGAAGGTCAAACTTCTATTTTCATTGTCTTATTTTTAAATATACTAGTAATCTGTTTGGCTCTAAATTTTCTCTTTGGTGTTTCCCATAATGTAGTTGCTCTTCAGGACAAGTTGAAGTTACTCCTGGCTCTCCAACATCTGACAAGATCTGTGGTAAGTTCAAAAGTGTACAGTTCTGAGGAACCTATTTTTTGGGGGGGCCTTATGCAAATAAAAGTAAGAAGTGAAACCGAGAAGTGTGTGGAAACAGCCCACATAGCTGTCAGTCACCCATTTAGTATCACTTCCTGTTTAATGAGACAGAGTTAACACAGAGACATAACTTAACTGTTTCACTGTACAATGGGCCAAAATGGTTTATGACTAAAAATAATAGTCACACCTTTTTCAAATACTTAAATTGCTAATGCCCCATTTTAGTACAATTTAACCCTGTGCTCTGTGTAACATGTGATTTAAGAATGGAACCCTTTTCACTCTTTACTTTACCCAAAAAATTCAATAGCGAACTGTCCTGTTGGTTTGTGCTGTTGCAAGCGGTTAATCTTCTTCTCTAGCACATCGCTAGTTTACTGCAGCAGGTGTTCAAAGTTCAAGTGTTTGGTGCTAATACCAGATTGAGGTCTAGAAAGGCATAATTATTTTTAATGACCGCAAACACATTATGAATATTGGGAATTATTGTTATTGTTTTAAAAAACAAGGGCAACTTTTCAGAGTAAAATATTAAGCAAGACTGTTCATTTTAAATAATGAATCCCATTTTTTTTATCCTGAAGTATTTTCTCCAGAAGTGAAATCTTGAGTTAGACTTGCAGTGTCTTGAGTTTGGCCGTGCTGCCTAAAGTGCTTTAAGAATAATTTCTGTGTTATATATTTTACATATTATATTATTATATATTTTATTTATAAAATACATATATTTTATAATATATTTACACATATATATATATGTGCCTCATAATTATGCCTCATAATTATATTATTATATTACATATTATATATTTTACATTACATTCTATATTCATTCTCTCTTGAATCTTGAATTATGAATCTTTATTTATATTAAGTGGACAAACCAAGCTCCTGACTATGTTTTCTCTTCTCTTTTTGTAGAGCCTCAGTCTAATGCACATCTGGGTGTGATCATTTCTGTTTCTGTTCTGATTGCAATTGTTGCTGTGATTGCAATATTGCTCTACTGTTTAAGAAAAGGTACATTCACAATCCATCACATAGTGTGTGTTTTTAGACCTTTAACATCATTTAAAATTAAATTACTTTTTTTAATTAATTTCACTTTGTTTTTAACAACTGATTATGTGCCTTTTTCAATACTTGCACTCATAAAATCTCAAAACCTTTAAACATCAAAACAGTTCAAATGTTTATTTGGTGCAAATCAAAGATCACATGAACAAGTGTCATCAGTTTCTTTAACTTTCAAATTTCATAAATGGTATGGAATGCAATCAGCAGTAAAACTATGCACCTACAGGACATTTTACATGTTGAAATACTCTTCTGTGCTCAATACAATTTCAACTTAAAAGCACGACATTTTTTTTTTCAAAATAAAATTTTAAAAGATTCAAGATCTAAAAACTGCCATTTCACGGTTTTGTCTTCTTTCGGACTAGATTTATCTAAAAGTGAGACTATTAAAAAAAAAAGTTCAATTTACTTAGATTTTTGCTTCTTTTTTATATTTTTTGACACTTAGTGTCAGGAAAATGTCATATTTTAATGCACATAAATCGTTACTTCAGCAAATGCACATTTATTTATTTGTAATGGATTTTTTGTAACAAAGTTTGTAATGTAATGTTACAAGTACAGACTGCATACTTCAAAGAGTGACATGTTTAATGGTGGGATGAACTGTGTCACTAATTACAAGCTGTAAGAAGAACTTTGTTTGTAGGAATACAAATCCAAAATGGCTATTAAAACTATTACAGAAAATAAGTACGCATAAAAGCTTTAATGTTATCTTTTATGTTTTATTTAACACCATCATTTTATTACACTTTCAGGGAGAACAGGAACTGCGTGTCTAGAGGAAAAGGTAACTGACACCGTGCACATGCTCCAACGCATACGTGTAAGTAGGATTATTACTGATTTTAATACTTTGCTGTTTCTCCTCTAGTTGCAGAAACACTGTCCTGCTTTCTTCTATGATATAAGCAACAAACACGAACCCATTGATGATAAACTAACTGTGGAAAACGAGCAGCCGATGAACATTCAGCCAGAGGAGAACACTGAGGAACCGGCTAAACAGGACGACGATTTCAAGTACGGCCTGTCTGCTAACGGAATGCCCGTCGATCAGGACCACAGCAAGTCTTCTCTTCTTTCTCGCCCCGAAACAAGTCCCTCAGAAGAAAGCTTTTAACGTCATTTTTAAGAAAGTCGTGAGCAAAACTATTTAAGTGCATTACTTTGTGAAGTGTTACATGCTGCTTGTTTTGGGGGAGCACTTGCTAATGCTAGTAGACGTACACATGTTTAGAGTAGCTTTAACACTTAGCAGAATAAACTAATACCGTATATCTTCTACTAATTTAAAAATTATTCGGACGACCAGGTGTTTAATAGAGACAGGCGTTTGTTGGAGACAGGCTATTATTCTCCTCACAGACGGAACGGTGGTGG
>JBBIGC010030190.1:0-12247 GCA_037576955.1 Lepidarchus adonis
TCAATATCTCTAGCCACACCCAGACCTGATTACTGCCACACCTGTTCTCAATCAAAAAATCACTTAAATAAGACCTGACTGACAAAGTGAAGTGACCGAAATTTCCTTAAAAGCTAGACATCATGCTGAGATCCAAAGAAATTCAGTAACAAATAAAGAGTGATTTTGATCTTTCAGTCTGGAAAAGGTTATAAAGCCATTTCTAAAGCTTTGGGACTCCAGCAAACCACAGTGAGAGCCACTATCCTCAAACATGGAGTAGTGGTGAATCTTACCCGGGGCAGCTTCATCTTGGCAAAGTGCCAAGATGAAAAACACTGCTGAGCAAAATGAACATTAACGCTCGTCTCAATTTTGTCAAAAAACATCTTGATGATCCTTAAGACTTTTGGGAAAATACTCGTGGTGTGTCCCATTACATCTGATGTAGAAGGAACACTGTATGATGTTCTTTTCCTGAAAGGCAAACAGTAAAACATGGTGGTGGTAGTGTGATGGTCTGGGGCTATATTCCTGCTTCAGGACCTGGAAGACTTGCTATGATAAATGAAACCATGAATTCTGCTGTCGACCAAAAACTCCTGAAGGAGAATGTCCATCTGTTCGTGACCTCCAAAACAAAAGTCCACCTCTGATTGGCTGAGGAAAAACAAAATGAAGTTTTTGTAGTGGCCTAGTCAAAGTCCTGACCTGAATCCTATTAAGATGCTTTGACCTTAAAAAGGTGGTTCATTTTCATGTGGCTGAACTACAACAATTCTGCAAAGATGAGTTTGGGCCAAAATTCCTACACAGCCTCATTGCAAATTATTGTAAACGCTTGATTGCAGTTATTAGGTTTGGAGGTCAATCACTTTGTCACACAGCGCCAAGTAGGTTTGGATTTGTTTTTCCCTTAATAATAAAATCCTTCACTTAAAAACACATCGTGTTTACTTGTGACTTTGACTAATATTTAAATTTGTTTGATGATCAGCATTTAAGTGTGACAAACATGGGGAAAATAAGAAATCAGGAAGGGGGCAGACAATTTTTCACACCACTGTATGCACAGAGCTGTATAGTGTGTATTTATATGTATAGTGTTATATTATGTTATATAGTCTGTCGAGACATAAGAGTCTATGTAGACAGATGCTGGTTGAGTAGTTTAAGTGCTGTGGTTACTTATTGGGTTTACACACTTAGAATTAAGTCTCTAAGATTCAACAGCTGCTTCTCCTGAGCTTTAGCCCTAACCAGGATACAGAAAACACCAAAATGTACTGTTTCCTCCACTCGTGCTTTTATGAGTCTATCACCAAGCTCATTACGAGAAAAAACTCTTTTCTTCCTTCTTGTAATGAGGATGTATTCACTCTGCTATTACACCATCCGATCATAATAAATCACTTCAGTAATGTAAGAGCCCACAGATTCATGAATATTTAATATACTGATAATACGAGGGGAGGGGGGGAATACAGGAAGAAGAGCAAAAGAGAGAGGGAGAGAGAGAGAGAGACAAATGAAAAAGGAGAACAGTGGTGTAAATCTTTGGATTTAATGAGACCTGAAATACCTGGCCTTGTCCGGCTGGCTGGCCTTCTCGTTTTCGTTAATGACTGCGAGCTCGTCCAGCAGGGACGTGGACTCCTTCGTGAATTTCTCAAACACCTGGACAAAAAAAGGTGGACAGATGTGTTATGTGCCCCAGTCTGGAGATAGATCACAATTACACAGTGTCTCCACCGCGCCTCCACCATCGTCCTCATATGCGGCTGATCAGCTCTGATCAGCTCTCTCTAACATTAAGACCACCTCCCTAACAGAGAGCGGGTCGTCCTCGTGATCAGCCGTAACATTAAGACCACCTCCCTAACACCTCCCTTACCTCCCTGACTAAGATTTCTCCTGCTCTTCACCATGAGGTGTGATGAAGCAGGGAGGAAGCTAAACAGTGCAGTACTGGAAAGTGTTGGAAAGTCTTATCCACTGCAAACCGAGAATCTCCTACTAACAGTGCAGAGGCTGTTAAACAGCAAGAGCACACCTGAGCGATGTCCAGCCTTACCAGTCTCTTGTTAACCCAGTCCACGTGGTCATACTGCAGACTGCCCCCAAATTCATCAGTGAGCTGGCACGGCTCGATGTAGCGTGTGAGCTTGTTGGCAGAGACGAGGATTACCTGCAAACAAGGAAACCCACATACATGATCTGAAAGACTAAGACAGAGAGTGATAGGAAGGAGAGAGGGATGAGGGGAAATAAGACAGGAGTTGTTTGTTGGTAGGGGTGGGCTTGTAGAAATTTACTCCATATGAGTCATCACAATTTGTGTTTTTCTGTGGAACAAACAGTAGATACCTCAGGAGAGGTGGAGGGCTGCTATAGAGAGGAGAGGAACGATAGTGAGTAGATCTAATGCCTTGTTCACGCTACAAGCCCACGATTTCCTGGTTGTAGAGGCACAGACTACAGCCCAATCGGAGGCGAGTCTTTATCCTAACTAATAGGTAAACACACTTCAGGTTAAAACAAGTATCCTCGACTTGAAGCTTCTGATCAGTGACTCTAAACTGTCTCTCACCAACCGTGAGTACACCGAGGCGTGACCCGGCACGGATTCTGCAGCGAGGAGAGGGAGCGACAACAGAAAAAAGTTACCTGAAGGTTAATCATGCATGAATAATGGAACTGGTATATGAAGGCGGGGGGTTAGGAGACAGCAGGTGAGAAAGCAGACACTGGGTCAGAACCACATGGCTGCGCTAAATGTCACAGACGCTCATTACTGGCATATGAAGCGCTCCCGGGAGACTTTAGCATAAACATGACTGCCCTGACCCTGAGGGCGGAGACCGGTTGACATAAATGCTCACATCCACCACAAACCAGCCTGTCTGTCCGTCTGTCTGTCTGTCGCTCTGTAAATCACCGGTCGCTTCCTGCTGCACTCATCATAACTGAGCCACTGCACGTGGTGTTGAGTGGGGTGAGGGACAGGACGGGGTGGGGGTCAGTGTGAAGCATTCGACCATGCCCTTGTCTTAATAATGACTTTTTGCTGCACTGATCCATTTTTAAAGCTTTAATATTTAATATTTGGCTTAAGTATAGATGCATGAAGAGCACCCCCTTTCATTGTGGGAAAAGAGGGCCTAACCCTAAATTGTCTATATAATATGACCTAAAATATTATCCCATGTAATAAAATGCACAGAGAAACGAATTACACAAATCTTACAAAATATTATATAATTCGTTGTATATTTAATTAGGGAAATGATTAAATATTACATCTTTACGAGTGTGATCCTGTCAGATTAGCTGTGAATTTGCAGCTGGAATTAGCCAGGTGTTTTTGAATGAGATAATGAGTTTTGAGAGAACACCTTATTATTTAAAGAACAAGGTCACTGCTCTCCAAAAAGAACACAGCCAACTGCCTACAGTTTATTATAATCATGCAGATAACAAAAAAAAATCATAATCCAAAACATCACATTCAAGAACAAAATCTCCATCTCATCTGTGAAACATGGTGGTGGCAGTGTCATGGTTAGAACACATTTTGATTAAGGATGGCTTACCATCATTGATGGAACCATGACGTCTGAATTTCACAAGAAACATACAATGGAAACGTGAAAGGACACTGGTTTATAAACTGAATCTGAAGAAAAAGTGGATCATGTAGTAAGAAAATGACCCTAAGCACGCAGGTTAATGGCAAAGTCATAGTCCTGACATTAGTCCAGCAATATAAATGTTGGGCAAGGTCCTTCAAGCTACTAGTTTCTACAAATGTTCACTTATCTTTCCTTTAGTAGAATCAGAAATCTGGGTATAAATGACAGATGGAGTGGCTACTCCATTTACACATTTTCTACTCTTAATTATATATATATAGATCAAGATATAGATATATATAAATATATTATATATAATTATATTATCTATATGTAGTAGAATGTTTATAATTTAGTTATTGTTTCATATATCCTACCCCCATACCCTGTAGTTTTAAAATGAACATAGGGTGTAATTGGCATAAAAATACAACCAGCATCAACACATAATATTAACGTTTTCAAGGCTATTTACATATTTCACTATCATACAGCTGAGGTGGGACTATACATAGTATGTGAGACACAGAGAACCCTAGTAAACGCCTTCCATACTTTCTTCTCAATAGACCAAAGAGAACAATTTTACAAACATGTTTTGTATGTGGGTTAAGATAAATTGGGGTAATGCTTATAGCTTGTTTTAGAAAAGGTAGAAGTGTTTCCTGACAGAATCAAGGCCTTAAAATGGATGAACATTGCAGATTTGGAAAGGGGTTAAAACCCAGACATTTCCCACCTCCCCGTGTTAAACTAATTCTGCCCAAATACAGCTTTTCACTCATTCCGTTTCATATTTACAATTTGAAAGCAATGAAGCAGTGTCTTCTGGGAGGTCATTAGGATTTACATTCGCTGTCTGCAGAAAAGCCTCTGCTAGGAAATCCTAGATGCATCGTGAGGGTAGAAAATGTGGTGCAGGGTGTGTGTGGCAATGAACACGTCCTTGCAGACGGGCTCAGCTGAGTCAACATTCAGGAGATGGGGTCAGGGCTAGAAACACAATCTTCATTGCTGCACAGTCACAAAAATGAACATTTGGCATTCATGTGACTGCAGAGGCCCCGTTGAGGACTGAGCAGTGGTCATTTGGTCAGAAAACACTCATCACTCACAGTCCAGTATGTGAATGCAGATCGTATCGTCTGCTGTACTCTGATTTTTCCCAATGAACTGAGGGAACACTGTGTGGTCATTATTCCACAGATGAGATCCAGGGTTGCCCTTTTACAGACAGAGCCCACAGCAGGAGTTTGCCCATGTCAGTGGCGTTCTAGATACTGGAAACACACTGTGTGGTTTAGGCCAGATGTGGTGTCTGGGTACCGCATGCAGGACATGATATTTTCATGAAGGTCGTTCATAATTTGCTCATAAATGACAGTAAGCATTGCTCAGAACAAAAAAACAAAAAGCAAAAGAATGGTCCCTTACAGACAACACTCTTTATGCTGCTACTGCTGTATTGATATGGGCAGTTTAAGAACTTTTTTGGCAAGCTTTAATGGCATAATGGCAGATTTGAAAAAGAACCATCCCCTATGGTGCAGTTGTATGGTTCCAGCAAATAAACCTCAAACAAGACCCAGACATTTTATGCAAAATGGAGGAACGTATACAGTACGCCACACTAATAACACGGCTAACGACACGACACGGCCAACAACGGTCGGATGGTTTTGCTGGTTCTTGTATGAATGTATTTCCTGTTGTTGTAGAGAAGTTGCTGAAAGACACATGGGCAAGATCCAAAAACAGCTAGAGTACGAAAAAACCGACTTACATTTTTGCCTACTTGTGGTGCAGACGCCATTGTTATTTTCCTGCTTGAGTGAACATCAGCACAGCTTATTGGGAAAGAACTTGGTCACATGGTACCGTTATGTATATCTTGCTTTGGCAAGTAATTCCCATCTGTTTGATGTAGGAATTTCAAAAAACTAAAATGTGCAAATAACGGCATAAAATAGTGTCATTTTGAGTTTGGATATTAAATACTGAATAAACATTTCTTAAGTGAGTTTTTTTTATTGTGGGCCTGATTTTCCAGTGTTGCTCTCAAAATAATAGCTGTTTAGAATATTTGTGCTGTTTTTAGGCAATATTTAAATTCATAAGTATTGTTGGCGATACCCAGGCCTAAACCACAGTCTCATTTCCTTGAATGTTGAACGTTAGACACAAATTCCCAAATCTCATTTGACAAGTACAACACTTGTGTTGGTTTCTTCTTGTAAACAACCCATCTTTACCTTTGAAACATGGACACATCCACACACCCACTCAAACGCCATACATTCTCTGCATAGACTCATTTGGACACTGCACATTGTACTGGGGGATTTCAGGGAAAAAGTCTGTTGTATGTCCAGTCTGACAGACTGGTGTGGATAAGTTCAGTGTTGTATGTCTGAGGGTTATGATGATATATATAATATAAAACTTTATGCAATGTTACACCTAGAGATGAAGCACTTTAGCATTTTTTTTTACAAACTTAGTTGTAATTAGCTGTTTTATGTATTATTTTAAATAAGAATATCATATATCTAATAATAGCCCGTCTCTTATTGACGCCCATTTCCAAAAAAAGATGTTGCAACAAATAGATGCCAGTCTGTAGTAAATGCCGATCTCCAATGACCCATCACATCGTACGCTAATCCTCTTTTCATACCACCTGGGCTCCGCCCTCCTGCAGTGAATCATACTGTAAGTACCTTTTCATATCAAAAATGTTATGTCGTCAGATGCTGTCGAGGAAGGAGAAAGTCTAAACAAAATTTTGCCCTTTCATCTCCATGTCATTTTTTGAATAAACACTGGGGCTACTATTGGAAGATTTACGGTAAGAACGCTGACGGACGGTACCAAGTCAATAATTTCTAAATTTGCAAAGAGAATGAATCAAGAACTAGAAAAACTACTTTTAACTAAAGCAAGTCAACAAATAATAATCAAAATTACATACAGTGCTCAGATTTGACCGTTCAAAGCCAGGGTCCAAAAGGAATAAAACAGGCTGAGGCTGAAATCTGGAAGCTTCCCACATTAAATATCTGTCAAATGTCATCACGCAATGCAGATTTGAGAACCAGTTAAAGTGTTGTGAGTTTGTGACCAAATGGTTCAATTTCAACCAGTGCCCTTGAGCAAAGCACCTGACTCCCAACTGCCCACCGCGTACATCGCTCTGGATCTGAGCACCTGTCAAAAGCTGTAAATGTAAATATATACTTTTCAATGATCTGCTAGTGTAGCTCCATAATGTGCCTTTAGGAATCAGTGAAGTATTATCAATCTTTATCTGAACACCACAACCTGGCAGATATCAGAGATAGAGGTCTAAAGAGAGGCCTTAGTGAAAACTGGGACGACCCAGAACAGAGCTGTGTGTTTAAACCTGAAACCAAGAGATTCACTTATCTCCCTCTTATCTCAACATAGCAGAGAGAGAGAGAGAGAGAGAGAGAGAGAGGGAGAGAAAGAGTGAGAGAGAAAGAGAGAGAGAGAGAGTGAGAGAGAAAGAGAGAGAGAGAGAGTGAGAGAGAGAGAGAGAGAAAGGGAGTGACGGGGGGGAGAGAGAGAGAGAGAGAGACAGAGCGAGAGCGAGAGAGAGAGATCTTCCTTCTTTTCAATCTTTAAGCTCCGTTTTATCAAGATGTTTCTGGAATAATAAATCTGTAGAATCTGTAAAACACTCGGACCCTAATCATCTGTGGGAGGCGATGGTCTGGACAAGAGCCAAGTCCATTTCTCAAATCCGCAAGGTCAGTCAGAGCAACAGCCAGCATGCAGAACGGAGAGAGGTTCCACCGTCTATTCAACGAAACAAAAGAGGATCTGAGACTGAATTAGACGGTTCTGACAGTACAGGTGAAATGTAATGCGCATTAGACAGTTTTATCTGCAGTTTAATCAGTGAATGTAAAAATAAATAAACAAACATCAGATACTTAAGAAATTAAAACTTTATATATATACAACTGTTGCCTCTACATTAACATATACAGTGGGAAGAACAAGTACATGAACCATCTGGAATTTTATGGTTTTCTGCAAAAATTATCGCAAAATGGGAACTGATCATCTCACTCAACCTAAGTGTACCTAAAATAATGACACCAAAAATATATATTTTAATGTTTTTATTGAGAACAATCGTAAACAATACATATTGCTAGTGGAACCCTTGAGTTAATGACCCCAAAAAAGTCAGGTGTCAGCATACTGTACCTGATGGCTTGTTATTGAGTTTGGAGGTGTGGACCAGAGCTACCAGAGATAAAATCCAATCAAACGCTTTGAGTTTGCACCACACAAGAAGAATATGCTTGTGTGAGCCAAGCCCGAAAAGAGCTTTCAGAAGATCTACGATCAAGAATTGTTAGAAATTCACCAGTCTACCAGATCTACAAAATGGAGACACTTTGGGACTGTGGCTACTCCACCAAGAAGTGGGTGCCCATTCAAAATGACCCAATAGATACACATAGATTTGAAGGCACCACTGGAACTGACTAACCTCTGTGTTCATGAGTCTACAGTACATAAAACATTGAAAAAGCAGGGCGTCTATGGCAGGACATCATGAAGGAAGCTGTTGCTCACTAAAAGAACATTGCTTCACCCCAGGATTTAGCGAAAGAGCACATTGACACTCCACAGCGGTATTGCCAAAATGTTTTGTGGACTGATGAAACCAGATTGAACTATTTGGGAGAAACACCCAGCACTACATCTGGCATAAAAGAGCAATGCATATCATTATGTAAAAATCATCTCAACTGTAAAGTATGGTGGAGGCTGCTTTACTGCGTGAGTGTCAGTTTGCCATTATTAACGCTGAACGCTGAATGCTCAAGTGCATCAAAAAAATATTCAGATTAATGTAAGAATCTAACATTTTTCCAAGTCAGAGCCCAGACCTCAACCCAATAGAGATGCTATAGAATTACTTAAGGAGAGTCATACACATGAGATGTCCAAAGAGCCAAAGCTGTTCTGCCAGGAGGAATGGGCTAAGATTCCTCCTGAACGATGTGCAGGTCTGATCCAGATCTACAGAAAGTGTCCGGTTGAGGCTATTGCACCAAAGAGGTGGTCACCCAGTTACTAATTCCAAGTTCACATACTTTTTCCACTAATTTTGGTTTATGGTTGTTGTTGTTTAAGGCACATTATAATCGGTCAATACCCTTGACTTGGATGAAGATCAGATCACAATTTATGAAAAATTCAGGCAGAAAACCATGAAATTCCAAAAGTACCACAGACTTTTTCTTGTCAAATAAGTGCACAAAATGTTTTGCTTACCAATCGGCAATTATATAACCATGGGTCACAGCTGACCTCTTAGAGCAGAGGTGCCCAATACGTTGATTGAGAGCTACCGGTCGATCACGAAGGAAATGCGAGTCGATGGTGGAGCCCTGCCGTTAAAAAAAAAAAAAATACCGCACACGTGACACCATGCAGTAAAACCAGGAGCCACAGAAAACACTGCAGTACAGATGGAGGGTTTGGCAGTTGATTGACATAAAAAAGTGTAATCCGGTGCCATCTTTTGTAACAAGCGTCATGGTCAACGGCGCGCTACTGCAAAACTCCAGCAAAGTCACCTAATTAGCAGCTAACAGTTTATTTACTTTTAAAGAAAGGGAGTAAAAACGAGCAAGACCAAGTAAGAAACCAAAATCAGACTGTTCATTAAAAAGTACAACACTGACTACACACCGAAAACCGAGGGGATTATGTCCAGACTATGCAACTTTGGCCGTTGATGGTACAGCACTGCATTGAAGTATACATGTTCATGCTGCTATGTAAGGTAAACAATTTATATTTTAGATATCAAGTATACTCCGTGTATATATATATATACACACATATACACACATTGTCTGATTTTTAAATAATTTATTTGTAAATTAGGGTGGAAAATAAGTATTTTATCACCTAGAAACACTGCCCCCACAGGTCAACACACAACATTACAGGCTGGACTGACTCACTACTGCCCCCACAGGTCAACACACAACATTACAGTCTGGACTGACAAATTACTGCCCCCACAAGTCAACACACAACATTACAGTCTGGACTGACTCATTACTGCCCCCACAGGTCAACACACAACATTAAAGGCTGGACTGACTCACTACTGCCCCCACAGGTCAACACACAACATTACAGGCTGGACTGACTTACTACTGCCCCCACAGGTCAACACACAACATTACAGGCTGAACTGACAAACACTAACAAGCTATTTGATAAATATTGGAAAACAATAAACCATTTTTCCAACAGTGCTTTTGAGAACTAGTATATCGGAAAACGGTTGATCTCCACATTTACCCACGTGCCCAAGCTCAGCAATAAGCTGCTTAGAGGGCTTAGCAATTCTGCTGTGAAGTCTGATTAAATGAGCCTTTAGACTCTTTAAATGATTTAGTAGGAAATCACAGTAGTAAAAGAGAAGCTGAAATACCGACAACTGACCAAACAACTTTGAATACTTCACATTGGGATGACCGTCAGCCAATGGTGATGGACAATGCTCAAATCTAGAACCATTTTAGAAAGAAAAGAAAGAAAAGAAAGAAAACAGACAGACCCAATTGCATTTGATCACACTTACCCTAGATTACAGGTCAAGTTTACACAGATCAATAAATTATTTTTCTGTAAATTCAAACAATAATTGACCAACATGAGGGTGGTCATTGGTGAAACATTGACCATCATTCCTGGCCCGAATGGATGAGTCACTACTTGAGAAATTTGTTCATTTAACACTCTGATGATCAACACCACGATGATCTCCTTCTCATTTACGTTCTCTTCCCAGCGGATAAGCTTTAAAATCCCAACACCTACAGTTAGTGTTATTCCTGTAGGAGATCAGGACGGATCAGCAACATCCCATTACATTAAACAATAATTAACAGTGCTGTAATATGACATTTCATTTGAACCCAAGAGGCCCTGAGGATTCACGATGACATTTTTTCCAAACCCGCTAACAATTAAGCTTTCAGCTTTGAGAAAACCCTACTCAATGATGTATGAGGGAGCACATCACTCATCAGTGAAGCAGTGGAAAAACTGAGGCTCGAGAACACTTCATCACTAGAAAGTATGATACTAAAGCTGAACACAAAAAGAATGAGCAATTTCAAGACAAAGTTCAGATCTAAAATAAATGGCCTTCTGGGAGCAGAGCTATTATATATACACAGTACTGTGCAAAGGTTTTAGCCACTTCAGAGTACATGAAAGTTATTTTTCCCTCCAACAAAAAATTAATATTAGTAAAATTATAAATAACAGTAACAGTGTAAACACTGACAGTGGGTCAATTATTTGCCAATGGCTTCACTATTTCTAGATCTTTCATCATGGAAGCTCAATGTTACTTGTAGTCTCCATCAAATTCCTGGTTTGGCCTCAATCAGTCCTTCCTTCCATTAAATCAGGATGACATTTGACACTCCACACACACACACACACACACACACACACACACACACACACACTACCCTGAGGGGTGGGGTGGGGTTCCATTGACCTGCTAAATGATCTGTCTGAAACTACAACCTGAAGAAAGAGTCATTTTAAAGCTTTTATGAGGTGGTTCTACAAACAACTGATAAATATATTAAAGTCACATGACACGACACAAGTACCATGTTAATATTCATGACCAAAACTGAACAACATTTTCATGAACGTAACCCTGCAAGGAAAAAAGGTATTCCTGCATATGTACAGTATTTAAGAACGAATGAAGAAGAAGCCAGAAGCCCAATGAAAAAAAATGGTTTGTTGATCAGATAAATCACAATAGAAATCTATAGTTTGCTCAATGTCTGGAGAAAATAATTATTTGCGTACATCTGTGAAACATGATGATGGATCACCATGGTTTGGAGCCATTTTACTACAAAAGTGCAAGGACATCATTGTGCAATCATTTATAAAACAATGAAATGTAAAAAAAAAAAAAATGCCATAGCATCTGTGCGAGAACTGACGCCCGAGAAAGTGGGACAAGAATTCTGCCAAGCAAATGTGCAGGTGCTGTTGAACAGCAGAACTATTACACCAGGGGTAGGAGACTGGAGGCAATAGGGTATAGAAGCCTCATTAACATACAGGGCTTCACAAGAGCCACGTCTCCATCACGTCCATATGTTTCCACATTTAAGCCAAATACAGATATGGCTTCAATTTATTTATTATTGTATTTCTTTTTGCTCAGGGGATTATTCGAGACCGCAAGGTCCCCATGCAGCGCTCTGATAAACTACAGTACAGAGTGTGTGTGTGTGTGTGTGTGTGTGTGTGCTAAAGTAGGTCAAGAGTATGGTAATGTGTGTTTTTACAAGTATTCCCCAGCCGGGTTGTTTCACTTCCTACAGTCACTACACTGACCCCCATTCTGCAGAGACCGAGCCATCTGTGCACACACACGCACACACACACGCACGCATAGACACACGCATAGACACACGCATACACACACACACACACACACACACAAACATACACATCCACACACACACACACACACACACACACACACACAGTGTACTGCTCTCTTTATAGGGCATTTCAATTACCTTCTAAAT
>JBBIGC010030229.1:0-12246 GCA_037576955.1 Lepidarchus adonis
ATGAATCTGAAATATATAGAAACTCTAATGTTTATCAGTACATTGCAGAAAATAATGAACTTTATCACAATATGCTATTTTTTTGAGAAGCACCTGTATAATAGTACTTGGTACACAGCTGTCCTGTGGTCAGAAACAACAATGATGAGTGTAACAGAGGACAGCGGTGTTTTATATGTGTTTTTAAAAAAGTGCCAAACGAATGGAAATACAAACAAAGAGTGTATCATGAGCACATGCTGAGTTTTAGTGATACCATTTTGATAATGTCAGTCACAGGTGACCTGATGGACTAGTAAGGCATGAGGGTATCGTTTTACTGTATGTCCTAGGACACCTTCCAGAAACAGCCTGCTGGTAGGAAATTCACATGCTTCCGATAAACCATTGCATTCCAACAGGTACTTCCTTCTCATCAGGAAACATCTGCAAATGGAATTTAAGTATGTGTGCATTTCCATCTTTGTGAAAGAGTATAGAATTAGAGAACCACTCCTAAAGGATCTTTAGAGTGCAATAACAAAGTGAGCTCTGAGTGGAAGTAGGTAGGTGTCCACTGAATTGTGCAAGGTGGATGCAAAAGTGAAACTGAATAATTGTCTTCTCTGCATTAATGGCACTCTCAGGTTTATTGAAGTTATGGAGAGGAGGATTAAAGTAGGATCTTTTTAGCCAAATGCTGTAGTTATATTTCTATCATATATTTATTTTTCATTATACTTATACCGCTTTTATTCAATCCCAGATCATGACCATGATGTAATATATGGGTAACATTAATACTTTTATTGGCTATAATTAGTCATTTACATTTGTTCCTTTTACATAACTATATAAATATTAAATTGCTTTGATATGACCTTACGTAATCTTATAGGGCATTAAAGAAGCATTATTCATGTGCATTTTAAACAGATGATGAAATCTCATCACACCAAAATATGCATATGTATCAATGAGAAAGAAACTTGTCCTTCATCTATAACATGCTGTATATGTTGTAATCTGGAGCATAAACGGACTCACTGCTGTACTCCTGTGGTGACATTTGTGTGTTCATGACCTCATTAAAGTGCTTCAGCCAGTCCTGTTGCTCTGTCTCCACCTCGCAAGTAAACAGGAAGCTGCGATCTGGCGTTTTTATGGTGATGCCATGTTGCCAGGAGCCGTTACAGTGGGTGCCAGGGGGTAAACCTGGCTTGGCGCTGTAGCCCAGATCTCTGTGCCCCAGGAACACTTCACCCTTAGCAAAGGCATCCTGTCATTACACAGCACAACAATGGTGCACATCAGAGAACATACACAATAAGAAATTCAGAGCAACATTAATTACTTCACATTGAGCCCTTAAACTCCAGGGTTATAATTCAGCTACTAATCTTATTCTTATTATAGTGTTACAGGCCATAATGGCTTTTACTTACCTAATGTCGTACATACCAAATGAAACACATTTTTTGTGAACTTTTAATATGAACTCACAAATGATGAACTCACAAAGAAAGTCACTTTGTCCTTGATGTTGGGAATGTATAAACAAAGATAACAGATCAGTTGGGAACCAGTAGCTTGCACATAGTGTAAAAGGTTTATCGACCTAGTCCAGCTGATTCCCCTAACCAAACACACTTGGTTCAACCAGTGTGTGAGAGGAGGTGAACTACCAAACTGTCCTGGACACCAGCCCTGCAAAATTGCTAAATTAGGGTATGTATATTCAGAACTAGGAGTCGATGGAGCAGAACCTTCAATAAAGTTTTGCGGAAAATGCAGGTTGGGTATGACCTAAACATGCTGAAATACAACACTTTTCTTTTGAGCTCTCAAACTTCCCCTTTGCCTAAGAGGGATAAAAGGCAGATTGAGGCCTAGTCCACACATACATAGTCATTTACATACATCACTATCTTCAATTCGTTGAAAAAAACGCATTTACATAAGTACTGTTTTTTTAATCATCCACATAAAAGAAGAAAAACGCTGTCACGCGCTGTTAAGAGCATGCCATAACACTAGATTATGAAATCAGATATAAACAGAGCAGAGACGTCAACCATGTCACAAGCCAGGAATGTACGGATGCCTGCACTGAAATCTTCACTCAGGAAAGACTTTTCCAAAAATAGCCACATCAGATACTGAAAGCAAAGATGTGAATATGTTTGCCAAGTACTGATATTTAATATTGAACCACTTTCTGCAAAAAATACACAGAAATCTAGAAAGGCTGGAGGGCACAGTTTGGTAGCTCCACTGCTTAAACACACTCATTTAACATGGCAATTAACACGAGTTGAACCAGGTGTGTTTGTGCAGGGAAAACACCAAACTGTACTGAACACCACTCTGTGCTAAAGAGTTCACAAATTGTCAACCAGGAAAAATGGGTGAGGATTGGTGAGCAAGGTATCAAAGGCTCATTGGTGCATGTGAAGAGCTATTGTGGTTTAAAATGTTAATGATAAATAATGCCCAGAACACACAATGCATCAGAACTGTTTCAGCAGCATGATGGCTGCATATTAGGAATGTAGTGATAGTGTTACAGCTGACTGGTGTACATTTGTCTTTACTGTAACCTCAGTTTTGGTGATAAGACGTCAATTAATGCTTCCCACACATGGCCGGCTAAACTAGTCTGGCATGGGGCACTGGTTTATGGTACAGGCTTGGACAGTCTCCAGCAAAAAGACACACACTGACTGGCACTGCTTTAAGGAACTGTAATGTAATGAGGAATGTCTGCTCAGAACTACTTATCTAACATCAGTTTTAGCCGTCTAGATGCATATGTCTAGTTAGTAACAGATCAGTGCTAAGCTGCATTAAGTTCAGTGGTTAAAAGCACAGCATTCCAATAGATACTTCTCACAAGGAAACATCTGAAAGGAGCTGAAGAGTTTGTATTTATGTAAATGTGTTCTAAAAAAGAAAATAATACAGATACTACCAGAGGATCTTTGAAGTACATTAGTCTCCTGTGGTCTAAGGTAAACCATCGCTTCTTAAAACCTTCTGTTTGCTGCAAAGGAAAGAGATAATGAAAAGATTATTTACAGTCAAAACAGGTTTATTTTCCAACATCTAATAGTATTTGAGTGAAGTCCAGTTCCATCCACTAGCTAAGACCACCAGTCATACCATACTTCCTCCAGGATCAAGCACTACCACATCTTTTCAAATGTAATGCCATTGGACAGTGCAACTCTCATGGAGTAAAATGCTTACCGCCATTTTTTACATCAGTTAACAGTTATCCATGCTGATAAATAAGACAACCATACTGTGCTGTGCATAGATTACTGCCGTACCACCAGGGATCGAACTTCAGATCTCCCAGTTATAGACAGTTCCACCACTTGGGAGCCCTTCGTTTCACTCCTCAAATAGTCAGGACTTTACTTTAATAACAACTTTGTAATAAGACTGCTGTTAAAAAGGATTTACTGATTGAACAATTAGTTTATTACTGGCTGTTAGTTCATAAACACTTTAAAACTACTGATAACTAGTCATAACAACAAAAATGGCAACGGTGTTCTATACAAATATGTCTGATCTATATAAATGACATGTATGCTGATCTGGTGAGAAGAAAGAACCAGAAAAAACATGAAGTTTCACAGTGTAGATAATTGTGGGCCCACTATTTGGCAAGCAACAGCTCACTGTTGTCCTTAATTGTGGGCTCACTATTTGTCATGAGGGTCACTCTACCAGCATTTTGTTAGAGGGCAAACTGCTCAGAACAAGAATTCACAAAATCACGAAAATATGTTGCTGCTTTAGAAATGTGGACTGGTAAAGCTTGAATTGGGTGATTTGCATGTTGAGTGTCCTACCCTAGGCCCCGTCTTCTCCATGTATCCCTCTTTCAGGAAGTTGCGCGTCAGTTTGGGTTTAAGCTGGAAAGAGGAAAGAGGACATGAAGCTTATCACCAACACTGGGTTTGAGTACGTCTGAAGTGAGGAGGTGTCTATGGCCATTTAAGCTCAAGAGAACATGACTAGCATCTGTGGTATTTAAAACAATAGTACATCAGGTGGTGTGAAGAATCATTACAGGGTATTAACAGGAAGTAAAAAGGAGAAGAAATGTTGTCTTAAAATAAAACAACTGCAAGTGTGTGGGAATATGCATCTCTGTGCACCAACCAACCTCAATATCAGAAGCACCAGGAAAAGCTACTTTTAGGTAGTGCAACTGAACTGCACGGATAGAGTTAAACCAGTCCACTATTTCCTGATAGACAGAGAGACAGAGAGACAGAGAGAGAGAGAGAGAGAGAGAGAGAGAGAGAGAGAGAGAGAGCGAGAGAGAGAATAATTAATAATTAATGTTAGCTTATTTGCTCATTTGAGAACCTGATCCTTTCCCCCTACTTGTATTTTCAGCCTCCTAACTCCACCCAGCGTAGAAAGCCCAGACCCCTGCTTTTTCAACTTTAAAATAAGTGGAAATAAAACTTTATTCAACAATATTTAACATGCATACAAACTTATATATGGTCTGATACAAAATACTGCAGAGGTTTTATTATTTAAATATATATATAAATATATATAATATATATTATACTATTTGTGGCGTCATCTCTTCAAACCCGGCGTTTATTGGAAACAGGCATCAGTAAGAGACAGGCTATTATTAGAATATATATGGTATAGAAAGTTTTGCCTTAGAATGTACTTATAAACCTCTTCATGGCAAAACTAATATGAGTATGCTAATGGTTATGGACAGTAAAAAAATTGGCTATATTTATATATTTATATTTATACAGCCCCTGGTTCCTAGTGCAATGACTGTAAATAAATCAAATCAGTTCCTCTACAATGAACCATACTGAAACATTCTGGATTATTTTTGTTTTTTGGAAATTATACAAAACACTTTGGTCAGAATTTTTGTTCCTTTTAAACAGAATTTCGATCCATGAATCTATTCATTAGTGTTAGAGGGCAAACTACTCTATAAAAATGAATTAAATCACAAAAAGATGTTGCTGATTCAGGTATATGGACTGGTAATGTTTGAATAGAGTGGTTAATATGTTGAGTGTGACTAAACAACATACACATTAGCATACAGCTCACAAGTTTACAAACCCTGACAGAATTTATGATTTATTAAGCATTTTTCAGAGAACATATATGAAAACACAAAACCTATTACACTCATGGTTAGTGTTTATTATCAATCAACTGTTTACTCTCTTTAAATCATAATCACAACACAAACTACGTAAATGACCAAAATAATTGTTGTGTGTTTGCTGTATCTTTTTAGGAATTTCACACAGGTTTATGAGCTCTGTAGTGGTCTTTGGCAAAGCATGTTTCCCCAGTTTGTACAGTAACATCTAATCTCACACCACACACGTTTAGCATTCTATTTCTTCTTCTTTTGTTTTTTAATGGCAGCTGACAAGCAGCTATAGCTGTTACTGAGACGTATAGTAGTTGTAGCATGCTGTAGTAAACATCTTCTGGCTGTAGTTATGTGTTAACCACCTGCCCCACCCTCTCTCCCCACAACACACACACAACCACCAATCACCAGGGCTTTTAATCTTTCAGTGGTTAAACTCTGTCCATTTCTGCTGTTCACTATAGATTCAGATGAAGATATATCTATAAACAGAACCTATCAGCAGTTCTCTGTGTGATGTGTCTAACCTTGCTGGTGTCATGGTAGAGGAAGATGTTGCGTGTGCTGAAGTCTTTGAGGTAAGTGATCTGAAGGCCATTAGGATTGCTGATTTTCTCTGGCTGGAATGATGCATTGACAGTATCCACCTTGATTATGGCTTTAGGTTCCCTAGCCTGCAAATACATAGGGACATGAAGAGGTTAAAGTTTGCAGAGAAAAAAAAACTTCAGGTTGGTGTTAGAAGGTTTTTGTACCTGAAAGCTGTTTGCCAACTGCCCTAAATAGCAAATTATGAAGAATTAAGTGTTACTACTACTACTGCAGACTTAAGGTGCCTAACCAGTAAATGTGTGTAGTACTTAATTCAGTTCTTTTTTGCTTGTCTGCTCTCTCGCTCATACAGATAATAACCAAATAATGTGAGCTAATAAAAGGTGAGAGCTGTGAAAAGTATAAATGCCCCTCTCTTGCTATGTGTTTCTGGTGGGGGTCATGGTCTTCAAATTTTCAAATTTTCAAATTTTCAGTGGTTGTGCTTGATATGCCTGACTATAGCAGAAAATTTGTTAGCAGGTTATTACTGATCAAGGAATTTATTATTATTGAAAAAAAATCAAATAATGTATTTGGCTGTCTAGGTTATTGTGTATAATATTCACTATTTGTACAATATTATAATATTGTATTACATAAATATGCAATATAATATTCATATTTGATCCCAAACCATACACACATAGCAAGAGAGGGGCATTTATACTTTTCAAAGCACACACACACACACATTCCAGCCACACCCAAGTTAACCAACAAAACCTGCTGATAATGTCTGACACGATCATCAGTGCTGACCCAGAGAAGGCTGGGTAAACAAACTGAAGGGCTCTCAACATCCACATGTCCTCTCCCCCAGCAACACCTGAATATTTCAAACGCTATTACAGTAGGGCATATAGGCCCATTCACCCCAATCTTTACACTTTGTGCTCACAGCTGGTGCTAAAGAAAAACTCCTAGCACGAGTGTACAGTCAGAATTTACCCAGATGAGCTAGCTGACCGGTAGTAAACACCATTCACACAGTTGGCTCTTCTCCAGCAGTAGTTTGACTCTCTGAGATGAAGAGGAAGTCAGTTTGAACCACAACATCAAGGCACATATGACTCTCTAGGAAACTCTGTCTAGCCCATGACTGGGAATTTGCTTTTTCTATAATATATGAAGTTTCTATATATAAACTTTATTTAGGGTAAAAGGAATTTTCACTGTATGAGCTACCGAACTTACACAGAGATGGGAGTAGCTATTTGATTGTTGCACTCAGAAGCCAAAAGAAGATCTTTACACAATATGTTCAGCTGTTTCAGCTGCTCAAAAACAGAAAACAACCAAAAATTTGATGAACTGTTCATTTCAGCAAATAAGCATTGTCATTAGGGCAGTAGGGCGGTTGCTACTTGCTAGTGTCTCTGTATTAATGAACTAACTAAAAAACGTTTTTCTATAGAATATGAAAATGTCTGATTAATAGCAGTATTAGTGGGGGTTGACCATGCATTAAAACTGTGAGGTCACAATACAAAAATTCAACAAATATATACATAGAGAATAAACATTCTATTGATGATAATTGATGCACCAGTCAATTGTTCATTGAATTGTGAACTAAAAATTGTGATTTGAATCAAAACATGGACTACATTAATCATTACAGCCCTGGAGTCTTCAGAATAAAGAAAAAAAGTGCAAGAAAAAGAAAGAGTTTTTGTAATTACTTTTTGCAATTGTACATGTCCAAGAAAGCATAAAGAAGAACAGTGAGATCTTAGTTTGTTTTCTGTCTTACATTGTTTAATAAATAATACGTTTATGCAACCCTATGAGCCCTACATCATCTATAAAACTGAATCATAAGTTAAATGTATCATCACACCCTTATTTAATGAATATGATAGTATTTTGTAAAAATGACAGACATTGATTTTGGGACTAATTTTTTAAGACTAATATTGCGAAGTAATAACAGTGAAAACATTAAAAATTACAAAACGCATTAAATAAAGCATTCCACCCCACCCGTTTAGTTGCAGATACTGTATAATAAATATAAACATTTTAGTTAAAAAAAAAAAAACAATGACCATAGTACACTGCAGCAAATTTTCTCACATCTGTAATATGATATATTGATACATTTAGTGATTATGTTTGTACCTAACTCACATCATACTTGGTGAAATACTTCAGCGTCCCATCCATCTCTGACAGAACAAATCGTCTGCTGAGGAACTGACCGTTGTCCCGACCTCTCTTCATTAGTGTTCCATCTCTGGTGCCTATTATCAATTCATTAAAAAAGCCAAAATCCTTATGAGAACAAAAGCCAAAGGCTAATTACTTTTACTGGTAAATAATCAGCTACTGATCTGAAATTAGATATATTCAGCAAAAAACATTTGGCCCATCATGAATTAAAAAAATTACAAAGGGGGCACCAAACTCTATGTCATCAACAAAAGGCCACTTTAAAAACTGCAGCACTTGGTCTCTTCAGTTTCCAAAGGTATACTATATTATATTTGAAGTGTTAAAAGAAGACGTGATGCAACACAATATTATTTTGATTTTTATAATATTATTATGTATTTCACATGAAACAGATAAACATACATTGCTGGCATCAAATTCTAAATACCTAAATATTTTTTTAATAAAACAATAAATGGGTGTCATCATCTCATTTGTTGTCTTTTTGCTACTTTCAGGTAAATACAGTGGTGTGAAAATAGCTTAGTTTTATCATCTCATTTGTTGTCTTTTTGCTACTTTCAGGTAAATACAGTGGTGTGAAAATAGCTTAGTTTTTCCATGTTTGTCACACTTAAATGTTTCAGATCATCAAAGGAATTTAAATATTAGTCAAAGACAATACAGGTAAACAGAAAATGTGTTTTTAAGTGAAGGATTTTATTATTAAGGGAGGAAAAAAATCTAAACCTAAATGGCCCTGTGTGACAAAGTGATTGCCCCCCTGTTAAAACTTAACAGTGGTTCATCACCTGAGTTCAATATCTCCAGCCACACCCAGGCCTGATTACTGCCACACCTGTTCTCAATCAAAGATCCTCAAAAGCTAGACATCATGCAGAGACCCAAAGAAATTCAGGAACAAATGAGAAAGAAAGTAATTGAGACCTGCTAGTCTGGAAATGGTTATAAAGCCTTAAGCTTTGGGACTCCAGTGAACCACAGTGAGAGTCTTTATCCACAAATGGCGAAAACGTGGAACAGTCACAAAAAAGCCCACAACATCCAAAGAACTTCAGGACTCATTTGCCTCAGTTAAAGTTAGTGTTCATGACTTCACCATTAGACTGAGACTGCGCAAAAATGGCCTGCATGGCAGAGTGACAAGATGAAAACAACTGCTGAGCAAAAAGAACATTAAGGCTCATCACAATTTTTTGCCAGAAGAAATCTTGATGAGCCCCAAGACTTTTGGGAATAGACTCTGTGGACTGATGAGACAAAAATGTAACATTTTGAAATGTGTGTGTCCCATTACATCTGGTGTAGAAGTAACATCACATTTCAGAAATAGAACATCATACCAACAGTAAAATATGGTGGTGGTAGTGTGATGGTCTGGAGTTGCTTTGCTGCTAATGGACCTGGAAGACTTGCTGTGATAAATGGAACCATTAATTCTGCTGTCTACCAAAAACTATACTAAACTAAAAAAGAATATCCGGCCATCTGTCCATGACCACAAGCTGAAATTAATGATCCAAAACACACCAGCAAGTCCACCTCTGATTGACTGAGGAAAATTGGCATAATTAAAGTCCTGACCTGAATCCTATTGAGATGCTGTGGCAGGACCTTAAAAAAGCAGTGCTTTATTTTCAAAACCCCTCCAATGTAGCTGAACTACAACAATTCTGCAAAGGTGAGTGGGCCAAAATCCCTCACATCACTATAAAAGACTCATTACAAGTTGCTGCAAATGCTTGGCAAAGGCTTTTTTTCTCCCTCAACAATAAAATACCTGACTTAAAAAGACACATTTTGTGTTTACTCGTGTTGTCTTTGACTAATATTTAAATTTGTTTGATGATCTTAAACATTTAAATGTGACAAACATAAAAAAAAAAAGAAATCAGAAAGGGGCCAAACACTTTTTTCAGACCACTGTATGTGTTTAAATGATTTGTAAGTCATTGCATTCTATTTTTGTATATACTATTGATTATAAAGATAAATTTGGCCTTATATCACCCCACATGTACCTCGGCACCCTGAATTGATAGATGGATTAAAATTAATTTTGCATTACATCACAGTTATAAAATACATTAAATATATTTTAAGCTTAAGGTTTATCAAAACTGCCCTAACTCCTTGAGGTAGCTTTCAGAGGCATTGCACTCTTCAGACGTAATAAGTATCTACTGAGAATCAAACACTGAAGGACTTTGATTACACTGTAACCACTTAACAATACAGACAGACAGATTCTCCGTCTCGTCTCTCTGTATACTGTACTGTATATAGCAGAGATTTATATAGCAAAGTTTACTTTGAAAGTTCAGTGCAATTCACATTTAAAGGACCGGGAACACCAGCCTTCACTCACTCTCCTCATACACCAGCGACTTCCTGTCATGAGTAAACTCCAACCTCTCATACTTTGCTCTGATCCACTGCTCCTTTAGAACCCTAAGAACACACACACACACACACACACACACACACACACACACACACACACACACACACACACACACACATAAATAAATAAACACATATGGCAAAAATGCTGTATGCTGAATAGGTGGGCACATGTACTGTAAGTGGCTTGGTACTTGTAACATCACAGAAATAGTGAATTCAGGAGTTTTTGACCAGGCTGTAATTACAGGGGGTCCTTCATTTACAGTAACACTACACCAGTGCCAGTGTATCAGGGAGAAAGAAGGGGGGCTTGTGCTGTTATTGCTCTATTGTTTATGTTTTATTCACCAATAGTGTTGAATAAGAGTTCATGTGGATTGGTGGGTGAGATGGGGGGTTAATTGTGCACTGTGCTAAGGCACCGTCAGTGTGGTCTTGCCACAAGCCACCTCTCCAATGTGTTTACTGCTGTGGTGTATGTTCAAGCCATTAAAAAGAGTGTTTCTAGCTTTACTGTAATATGAGATTGTTCTTGCAAGTTATCGGCTGTTAATAAAGCACAGTCCTGTTCAATAAAGCCTCTGTAGCATCATTACATGTATGAGTTCAGACTTACATCAAAATTCAAGTTACGTCATACTCAGAGGAACCGAATCCTGACGTAACTCGAGGACCCCCTGTATAGCTTAGTTCCCATATATAGGATACACTGACTGTGAAGAGAATAAAAGGTATATTTTGAAACCTTTATTATTGTACTACACTTAACTATTTAATTTCAGGACCATAAAGCGAGACTCATTTTTGCATCATTTTGGCCTTTGAACTAAAAGCTAGGTGAGCATAAAAGTATTTTTAAAATACTATTAGCTCTTCACTGGCATCTATTGGGTTATTGTTTGATCATCGAACCCCCTTGATTTAATTTTCAAAATAAGAAAATATCTATTTTTAAGGCATGATGTTAGGCAAGACATGATGATAGGCCCCCAATCTGTTCAATGATTTATTATTTAATAAGTGCCATAAGTAAATAATATGGCATGAACCTAAGGACAAGTCTTTGGGTTTACGCTGTATAGCTTTTTAGAAATTGTATATTGAAAATAATTAAAATAAAAAAAATAATAATAAAAAATCAAATTAAATTATGATTAGTATCCAATTAACACGTTTTGGTTCTCTCAAGCACTGTCTACACAATCATATAATGTAATCTATAAAAAAAAAAACATTGAAGTTAGAGTCCTTGGTGCCTATTAAGGTAAATTTTAAATGATTAAATAAAAAAGTAAATAAAATTTAAAAAGCCTTATTTTTGTTTGCTTTGAATGTAGAACAGCCCACAATACTCTATATTATAGTTTGACAGTTACTGGTAGTTATATATTTTAAGCAGCACCTCCATTATGTCTGTCTTGACTCTAAGCTTCTTTTATTTTTATGTTCTATTTAAAAAAGGTTAAAAATAGACTGCATTTCTGTGTAAGACAGATCCAGATCAGACCAGCACGGGTTAAAAGGTCTGGAGTGAGTCAGGGTTGCTGTGAGCTAATATATCACCTTCTCATGAAGGACAAGGGCACTGGCCCAAAAGTAGGAAAGAGTGGGAGTGAAACACTTCTCTTCACATTTCTGAAATTACACAAGATCATTTTGGCTGGTATTACTGATAACATATTTTTGAGAGCAAATTTTTAAATGAAATCTTTCTCACTAGGAGGAGAAAGTAGCACTAACCTGTTCTGCTTGATACAGATGAAATGATTTAAATATTTACTGCAAATCAGAACATCAGAGAAACAGTAGAAAGAAAGTAAAAGCTACAGGAAAAAAAACTGAATATCTACATGAACATGCATGAGGAAAAACATGACATACATACATACATACATACAGCTCTTTTTTTTATATATATA